>QWTY01037472.1:0-13567 GCA_008033365.1 Pseudorectes ferrugineus
ATTCTGTTGGCAACTAAGTCTCCAACTTCCCACTCATTCCAGCTGGTAGCAACGTTTATAATGCAAAAAGATCACAATCCAGGATCACACAAACATTTCTCTTAACACTTCCTAGATGATTGTAGTTGCTTTGGTTGTGTTCTATGCTAGCAGAAGCCTTTTCCAAGGTCTGCTGTTGACTCTAGAGCACCACATTCCCCGTTTCCTGGGAGCCTTGGGGGCTGGCAGCATGGGAAACTCGTGTGTTTGCCGTGACGACAGCGGGGCCGAGGACAACGTGGACTCTCAGGGCCGGCAAACGGAGCACAGCAGAGCACACATCCCTGAAGCAAGAAGCCACCCAAGGGACCCTGTCCGTCCGCCCAGGAGGGGCCGAGGACCTCATGAACCAAGAAGGAAAAAACAGAATGTGGATGGGCTGGTACTTGACACACTGGCTGTAATTCGGACGTTGGTAGATAAGTAAGTACCTCCTCAAGGAATAATTCAACATGAATGAAAATGTTCTTGTCTTCTCAAACTGTGGCTCCAGCCTCTCACCGATCTACACCTGACCCTCCCTGAAGCAGCCGCGTGTTTCCATCTGGAGGCTTAGGAGAGGAGCACCTTTCCTAGGTAATAGAAGTAGCTCCTGAGTGCCCAGGTACAGACTCTTCCAGGAGCTGAGGAGCTTTCTCACAGTTCCTGTATGGGCCTACACCCATGTGGGATGAGGAGTGTGCTCAGGATTTCTTACCTGGCACAGATACACAGTTTAGGAAGCAATAAACACTCCAGAGTCTGGGAACTTCTGTCCTAAAAATTGGTTGTTGTGCAAATTTTCTGTTTGCAGGCTGGATTTTACTTCTTTGGAAATGGTGAAGCAGAATAGGGAGCTTTGATCTTTGTTAGCCTGGATAAACAGACTGAGGTTTTTTTTCCAGTTATAAGTCTGACTACTTTTTAAAGATTACATGTTGTGACTGCCCAACTCACAATCCCAGTATTGCATTCCTTGCATGCTCAAAGCATCCATTAAGGGTGTGGGGGATATTTATGGCCTCATCCTATTTTTTTTTTTTTGGTCTTTTTTTGATTTTGTGTTGCTTTCTACAAAGCTTTGAAAGGACCTTTAAAGTGATGGGTTAAGTTAGCTCATCACCATTTGGGTTAGGTGCAGGCTAGGTATTGGAAAGACCAGAACTGAAGGAAAAACACTATTCCAACCTGACAGCTGGGGTTTAAGTTTAAGGTGGATGAGGCTCAGAATAAGTGAGCCTTGATTAATATACCTGCATCAACTCTGGAATGTGCCTGCAGAGGAGGAGTTTGCCTTCCTGCTGTCAAAGGCTTTAAATGAAAATACCAGGACTGATGTTTTTCATGAACATTTAAGTCTAAGGTGTTTGTTTGTTTGGTTTTTTTAACAGGTCTTATTGTGTGCTCTGTCTTCAAATCATGAAGTTAAAATCATGGCAAATGTTTTTTAAAGTCTCTGCCCAGTCTCACATGCTGTCCCCTTTCCCCCAGGTTCAGCTCCCTAAGCTGTTTCACAACACTTTTGTGCACAGTTGATCCTGTTCCTGTGGGTCTTGCAATCAGTTTTGTAATCTTGTAAGCACTTTCCTATGCTACTGAGGGACAATAAGCATAGTTATTTCACTGCCCCTGGAGTCCTGTTTCTGACAAATTCCTGAAGCTACTGTATTTTTATGGGGGGTTTTATACAGACTATAGTGAAATACACTGTGATAAGCAATGAATAGTTGCTTTCCCTGTTTGCTATTTGTTTTTTTCTTCGGGTTCATTTTTTTTCTTGTTGTTGTTGTTTGTTTTTATCAAATTTCCAAGTTCTGACCTAAAACATATCTGACAACTGATTTTTTTTTTTCTGTCCTATGTAGAGATGGCTTCTTTCTAGAAGTTTAATTTCATAAACTCAGAAAGATAAGTTCTAAATTTTGGGGCTTATATGAAAAGCTGCCTTGCAAATTAAGAAATTACCAAAATGGGTGGTTTTTTCCAAAATGAGGAAGGTGTGTCCTGGAGGGGATGCTTGGAAATTAAGTGGTTAAAATGGCAAATCAGTGGGACAGGACTGTCCTTTGCTCAGTGCCAGTACTGTGAACATCTGCTATCTATGACAAAATCAGAAATCTTGCAGATAAAAATTGCATTCTTTTTTATCGTAGCCTTTACTTGTACTTACGGTTGGGATTGTTGTTGGGTTTTTTTCTCCTTTCTTTGAATCTCCCTATCCTTTCTCCTGGTGTAATTCTGGCTGCAGTACTGCACTTCTTTTTCCTTCTGGGCAAATTACTTTCCAGAAGAAAGGTGAAGATGTCTTGAGTTAAAAAAACAACCCAACTATTTGTTTTAAATGTTGTGGCAATATAAAAACGGGATAAACGTCACTTTAGCATTTTCTTGTGGAAATATTTAAGAATGTGTTCACCTTTTTGTAAGGAAAAAAAAGGACATGTATTTACATCATATATATTACATCAAAGCTGAGATTTTTCTCTTCTTTATGATTAATCTCTCAAACTAGGTAGTTTTGTTATCTTCATAATTAATGTCTGATGAAATTTTCTAAAATTCCTCTGTATTTCACATTTCCAATTTATTTTCAGAGCTGTGTGATAGAAATTGAGTGTGGAACATAAAGTCTAAGGCTGGGGCTAGTTCGCAGTACCTAAGGAGCACTGAATAAAGTATTTTAGGACATGCTGCTGGATAAGCTTTTTCTGGACCTGGAGGTGCTTACTGAACAGGATTTTGGGGTCTTGCTTTAGGTACTTTCACTGGCAGTGCCTGCTCAGATACACAGATGTGTCCATAGCTTTGTGTCCTTACTTCAGCAAACTGGACTGAGGAGCTGATCTACTGAACTTTTTGTGGTTTTCTTGTTGGAAAGGGGGTTGGGTTAAATATTTTCTGTTAAACTGCCTTAACTGTTTCTTTTAACAGCTCTTGCTTGAAGACTATGATGCTGTTAGGTGGCTTCCCTTTAAGTTTTGTGGTGTTTTTTTAATATTTATATATTTAGCAGAGAATTTCTGAGAAAAAAATCCTGTTGAAGCAATGCCCCTTGTGCACTGCTCTGGGTTCACTTTGTGACCTCTGACATGCAGTGCCTCATTATGTACTACAAGGAACCTGCTAATGAACAGCTCCAAGCCTAAGCATTATGTTCAGCTTTTAGACATGCAGATGTGGATCACAATTTCCTCGTCAGCTGTTGCAGACATGCAGATGTTGAGCCAGAGAGAGGCTCAAATCCCATCTGTGTTTCAGATCTGAAAATGACATTAGCAATCTGCAGCCTGTGTAACTTCCTTTTGTTAAATGGTTACTGGATTTGTTTTCTGTCTGTGTATAATCATTTTATTCAGTGTATTACGTTGATGATTCTGCGTAAATTTTGACCTGTGTAATATCTCTTTCAGTGACCAGGAGCCTCCTTATTCAATGATCACGTTGCATGAAATGGCAGAAACAGGTATCAAGGCATTGTGTTGGGCATTTCAGTTGTGACTCACGAGCAAAAGAAACGGAACAAACCCCAAGCCCCTCTTTTCTTTGCAAAAAGAAAAATACACCCCAGCAGGGTGTGTTAGGATGTGGTGTAGCTCTGGGGATGTGGGAGCCAGAACACGGTTCTGCCCTTCAGAGCTTCACTGAACTCACTGCATTGGCCTGAAGTTTTTTTGAATTCAGTTAAACTTCGCACATGAACTCTCCAGAAGCAGCCAATGGATGGCCCCAAACACATTGTAGTGGCATTAAACTGTAAGCCACAAAGAATGGCTGTTTGCAGCTGAGCAGGAACAACCTATATGTGTACATAGACATGGGCCAAGCCCACGTGCTCCGGTGTTGGCACATAGCACGTTCCTTTAGGTTTGGGTCTTGCTGACCTTAGACCTCTGCTTTACTGATGTATTTGTCCCAACCCTCTCCCTAAGTGCTCCTGCAAGACAAGCCATGTTTGTGGCAAGGGCTGTTTTATCTTTACTACAGTCGGAGAAATTCTTCTAGCTTAAGACTTCAAGCAGACTTCTGGTTTAGGTGAATTTTTATCTCTCTACTTAGTAGTGTTGGTACTGGTCTTAGGAAATAATATTTCTGTATTAAAGTAAATTAATCAGGCTGGTTAGATATTACAGCAATTCAATAAAATGTTTTTCAGGGGAATGTGCTAAGAGAACTCGAACCCCAATGTGTTACTGCTGTGTTGTTGTTGAAGGGAGCACTGCTCCTTCTGCCTCACTCACCTGTATACAGATACAGACTGTCTTTATTTTCACTTCTAAGAGAGCTATTTTCTTGTAACTCCAAATCTGTTTACTGTAAGAGTAGTTTAACATCTTCTATGTGGATTGTTGTCTGCTTGCAAGTAAAAGCCCTTATCTACTCATTCAGCAGTGAGGGCTGTTCCTTAGGAAAACAAACGTTCTTTAGACCACCAGGCATGCAAAAAACCCACGGAGTTTCTCTGAGCCTCATGTTACTTCAGGGAGCTCAGGAAGAGGGATTTGATTCTGGTTAAAATAAATATTTCCTTAGAGTCATTGTGTATGCAGCATTTAACATTTAAGAGTTGACATTGGATGCTGAACTCCGAGTATCACACTAGAACAAAGTACTTGTCCATACCACCATGAGTATTCCTTCCTAATAGTAGTGGGAACTAAAGGATGCTCTGGCCTGGGCTAGACTATTCTACAAACAGTAGAGGTGTTTACTATTACCCAAGCTGCTGTAAACTTTTTCTTTCTTGAATTTAGACTTCTAAGCTACTGCAAACTAAGATAGTGGTGTAAAAAGCAAACTGTTTTTCCCAATATCTCTAAGCTCACTGGGTAATTTTGAGGATTTTTCAGTTTACATTTAGGGATGTATTTTGAACACTTCTGGATTGCACTGTTAATTCTGAGTGTGACTTCTGTTTTGTGGTTGACAGATGAAGGCTGGTTGGAAGTTGTCCAATCTTTAATTAGAGTTATTCCATTAGAAGATCCCCTGGGACCAGCTGTTATAACGCTACTACTTGATGAATGTCCGCTGCCAACAAAAGTGAGTTGAAAGCAGATGTATTTATCTGTGGCTGAATGTCAGTTATTCGTGGTTGCCACACCCATGATCTCTTTGGGCGGGTTTCACCAGTGATGCAAGACTGATAATGGTTCAGAAAATGGGTGTAACATTCAACTTTGAGTAATTTGGGGTGACTTGGTGTCTGAATGCTAATTAATGCTAGGAGCATTCCCAAAAAAAAAGGTAAATTTGGTTCATGGGGAAGGAACAAGAGACATTTGGGTTTTGGCTGCTTTTCTTGCCAGTCTTTCCTGCCATGGGGTACTTAAACTGTGCAGGGAGGGTGTGCAGGTGCTGCAAGTTGTGCCCTTTTGTTCTCTCATTTACAAAGCTGCACATTTACAAGTCACTGTTGAAATTGCTCCTGCCCTGCACATGAGGAATGCAACATAAATGGGTGTGTTAAGCTAAACAAATGACATTTTTTAACTATGAAGTATCTATATATGGCTTTGGCAAATGAGAATACTTTTGTTTTACTGGCCACTAATCTGGTTTTGGGTGGAAGGATGACCTGAGGTGTTCATACTGTGTTGGTGCAGGTGTGTAAGTGAAAGCCTCAGGTGTTTAGGATGCTAAACATAATGTTTGTACAGAGAACTTGTCTGTCTTCAAATGTTTGTCATGATCTCGTTTCTTCAGAAATTGATGATCACATCATTGCAGCTTTCATTTCTCAAGCTCCTGATGCTGCCAATTTTAGTCTTCCATTGGTGGTGTTAGGGATATAAAAATCATCAGTGGCTGGAGAATTGGTCAAGCTCTCAAACTACCTGAAGTGGGTTTGTTTCCTCTAGGCAATTGATTAAACTTATCTGAGACTTTTAAACAAGAGAAATATATTACGACTGTCATGTAGACTGCTGAATTATTTTGAAAACAAAGCTATGACTAGAAACTTTGTCTGCTTTGAAAAAGAAATCGGGAAATGGAGACCACTGCAAATGCACCATAGGAAGAGTGATTTTGGATTTTTTATTTGGCTCTACAATGTACTTGGCAATCAAATGATTTGTTTTTCAAAACCCACATGACTTTTATTTGGGTACTTTTAAGGAGTTTGCTATAAAATAGTTGACCTTATCAAGACAAAAGGAGTGAGGTGCCTTTTTTTCTGGGGGGCACAGTGGTTTTTCCTGTCTAGTCTCTTTACACCACAAGGAGCTGCAGCTGTGGGGTCTGCGGGCCACATGCAGCCTGGTAAAGTGTATGCTGCTGTTCATTTTCTTTCTATACAGGATAAGTTTTAAGTTTCTTGTCTTAAGGATTTTAAGTCAGTGCCTCACTTCCATGACCGCTGGAGAACAGCAGCAGGCTGTATTTCATTTTCTGTTATTGCAAGCTATAAAGTCCATAAAGTTAAAAGGGCAGTGCAGTAAACTGTTTATTCTATAAAGTCTTTATTTAACTCAAAATAGTTGATCTCTCTGACAGTTCTAATAATGGCTAAAAGCAGTATCAGAGTATGTCAAGAGTCTAATTTTAGTGAGTCTTTTCCGTCCCACGTCTGTAGCTCAGTCATTTTCTTCTTTCTCTGTTCTTTCCACTTAGCTCAGTCCAGTTCATCAGTTCTGTTTTTGTGGCTTTCCTTTTAAGAGCATAACTACTTTTCAGTGTGATCTCTGTACAGACCTCAGACTCTAGCACAGTCAACTGATTTGAGTGTGGCTCAGAACACAGTTCAAAAAAACACATCTATTCAACTTGAGCAGTGCTCATTTTTCCTCCAAATGGCTGCTGATGACTTCAATATGAGGAGTTCTTCTATTTTAATTAGATCCTTGCCTGAGATTATGCACTTTCAATCTGAATCAGCTGAAACTTTCATGAAGTCTGGAAAGCTGAGGAGGATTTGGAACTTTTTAGGGTGGGGTTCTCCCTGTGGGATGACTTGTTCTGGCTCTAGATTAACCCGTAACTACCCTGAAAATGCAGAGTATGCTCTAGACCTATCTTGAATTTTATTTATATCATACTGCCTGAACAAAGCAAGTCAAAGCATGACATTTTAGATTTATTACCCTCATTGGTTACTTCCTAAATTTGTGTGACTACAGAAAACCATTTAGGCTCTCAAGAATACAGTTTGACATCCTGTAAAGCTGACAGCATCCTAAATTTATGATGGGAATGTGGGCTTTTGGAGGGGGGCGTGTCTCTTTAGTGCTGAATTCTAGAATTTGAAACAGTCCCTTTCTTTTGAAAAGGGTGTCCGTTTTAGGACACTGGAAATAGATCAGATGGCAGTGGTGCCATACGTGTGCAAATTGGTTCCTATTGCCATGGGGAGCTCACTTAGGTATGTCCAGAAGTGTCCTGAGCTGTTGATCACAATGACCAACAATCTGGTGGTAGTTTTAAAGTTGCAGCTCTTAGGTCTGTTGAACCTTTCTTCTCATCTGTTCTTTGTTATCTTCTTATCTTAGAAGATAACCACCTAATGCTGTCTGTAATATGATGCTGGATTTAGTAATGTGTAAAAACAATCTGTTGAATGATACTGAGTTAGGGGGAAACTCTATCTGTCAGTAATGTTGAAGAGATTTCTGACTCTTCTTTTGCAGGATGCATTACAGAAGTTAACTGAAATATTAAACTTAAGTGGAGCTGCTGCTTGCCAGGATGCTTGTCACCCTGCCAAGCACCGGAACACGACTGCAGTGCTCGGCTGCTTGGCAGAGAAATTAGCAGGTAAAGCCCTGGGGTTCTCCTCACAGCTGGCATTTGGCTCTCTACAACACCTGCTTTAGCACCCACGATGCAGACTAGGTCAGAAGTGTTTTCTTAGAACTGAATAATGTTCTGCATCGAGGGGGTGCCAGGCATGACAGAATCTGGTTGATTCAAATGTCTGAATGAGCCATTCACAAATCCTTCTGATGGGTGGTTAGTGATTGAAGATCACTGTTTATGTTCTATTGCCTTAGCACTGGTAATCAGTCTCTTCTGCAGACCTGCTCTGGCTGTGAATTACTGAGCACACATTCTCTAGAGTGCACCAGGAGTATCAAGTTCGTGGTCTTGGAGGCTGTATAGAAATAAAAAAGAAATATGCTTTTTCCAGTAGACATGTCTTATTCTATTGTAGGTAGCTGAAAAGATTCTCTTCTATGTTGCTTAAAAGAAAATTGCTGAGATTCTATTTTAAGGTGACTTTTCATATCGAATTTTTATTCCCTGTTATTCCTAGTACACTGTTGGAAACTCATTATTAAGTTTCCTTCATGCTGATGATCTGTTTTGTATCTAGTTTTTTTGCTCCTTTTCTGAAAGTTGACAGGAAATAGAGGGAAAAAGTGATTGTCTGATGTTACCTAATGGTTATTAAAACTCAATTACTGTATTTCTGTGAAAAAAACAGGTACAGAACAAGGTCTGGAAGTATTTTTGTACTGTAATACTTCTACTGTATTATACTAAGTCAAAATGAGATACTGTATCTACTTTCATCTTAGTGGACCCAGATCTCATTGTGTCAGCTCAGGCAACAAATCTGTTAATGAAGTGTTGGAACCCACTGCAATTTTTTAAGAGTTTGTAGATGCCAGAGTTTGATTCCCTTGTGTCTCTCTCTTGATTAAGTGGACACTATTTCAGGGCTTTTCCATTTTAAATTGGCTGCTTGCTCTGGTGCTGCTGCAAGCTGTATAATTAACTATCAAGTTAGCCATATCAGGTGCTCAGTTTTGCTTATTTTGAGCTACTGATAAATGGAGCTGGTCTTTACACATTGACTCTGGAAGTAAAGGGGAGACAGTCGTTTTTCAAAAGCAATGAGCATGAAAATGCTGGAGGCTGCTGGAGTCTTACTGCAAAATCTCAGAAGCATGGCTAGAACTCTGTACCCACTTAGAGCAGTGAATTGAACAGGACTAATGTGCCAATAACTGTGTAATTATTAAATGTGCACCAAGTATTTTACTGGGAACAATGATAATTGTTTTATATTATAGTTTTGCTGTGAAGTTCTTTGGTGTTCTTTAATTTGTTACCTTGTGTTTAAAAGATCTGTGGTGATGGGTAGGTGGTACTTCCCATGGAGAGATTTCATTCCTGATGTTCTTGCAGGTCCTGCGAGCATAGGCTTACTCAGCCCAGGCATATTGGAATATTTACTTCACAGCTTGGTAAGTGTCTTTGACCTTTTTGTGTGTATCCATACATAGCAATTATAATGCAATTTTTTATTCTTGTTATTATTATTATTATTGTGAAAAGTTGGAGGCCTGTCTGCTAAATATGGATAGTGTATGTTACAGAAAACTGAGATTCCAGAGCCTGTGGGATCTCCATCTTTGGAGATAATTAGAAGTCAATGGAACAAGGCTCTGGGTAGCCTGATCTATTTGAACCAGCTCTCCACAGAAGGGTGGGATACAGGAACTTTGGATGCTTCTTTCAACCTAAAACCTTCTGTGACAGACTTGCAACTCTGTCTATCTGTGCTGGGTATTTATTAATTTTTTCTTACTGCCCATGTTTAGAACTTCCAGTCCCACCCGACAGTGATGCTTTTTGCACTAATAGCACTGGAGAAGTTTGCACAAACAAGTGAGTATTGGCCTGGTACTGCTCTAAACACTGGCTTCTGCTGCATGATTGTCACTTGCTTTACCTGATCACTTGTGAGCATGAGAGTCTGCATTGGTATTTATTGCTGTGGTGACATCCCTCTAACCCTGAAAACCCTTGAGATACTTGCTGAAACTTATTTTCCCTGTTAGAAATTGCTATAGAAGGATTTGTGACACGAGGCCTTTGTCACTGACATAAATCTGTGTTAGAGTTGGACAACAGTTAGGATTGGGAGTTTGTAGGCAGGAAAATTATTTTTTGCTTTAATGACACCCTCACCCAAAAATCCTTAAGAGATTTGCTGAAACTCAGTCCTTCTCATCTTAGAAATTACTACATAATGACTTATGGCATGAGACCTTTGTTACTTGAAAAGAAATAAATCAGTATGGGAGAGATAGAGAACAGCCGTGATCAGTCTCTTGATGATGCAGCTCTGTGCTGAGAAGTGGTAAATCTGAATGAAGATAATTCCACATCTACTTGGGGAAACAATTTCATGCTGATTGTAATACTGAGGTTTAGATGTGTGTAGAGAGTTCTACTGCATTTTTAGGATGTTACTATTTTTAACTAAACTTATCCCTAATTTATAGCAATTATTTTTTTTTCCCCTTAAATTGTAGGTGAAAATAAAATGACAGTTTCTGAATCGTGCATTAGCGACCAACTGATCTTGCTGGAGAAATGGACAGATAATCCAGACTACTTAAAACGCCAGGTTGGATTCTGTGCCCAGTGGAGTTTAGACAATCTGTGTAGGTATAACAAAGTGATGGATTCATTTAATAGTAATCACTCCTCCAAAGAGATGGAGGACTGCTTTGTGCTCATTTTTTTATTATTGTTTTGGGCTACTGACAGCACTTAGTGTACCTGACTGCATTTGTAATATCTCCATGAAAAAGAAAACAAAACCAAAAAACCACACCCCAGCAAATATATCCAGTGTAATTGTATGGAAAGAAAATTTTGGCAAGGAAAATGTTTTTGAAAGGAAGTGGTTTGTACTCTGCAAGTTGGAGCTGCAATGAAAATTCTTCTTTGCACCAATTTCTTGTAACGCACACTTCAGCAAATGTGCTGAGCAGCTCAACAGTGCAGCTCTGTGTCTGTGGAACATCTGGATTGCCGACATGTCCTGGTGATGGCCACTCCTGTGGTCATTCCCCACTGGTGCACTGGCTCAAAGAATTACTAAAGACTTTTTACAGTAAATATACTTTTTGATTTTTGTGATCAAAAGTAAAAAGTGTTTGGCAAAGCACTTCTCTAGGTCTATCTTTTGGATGACTAAAAATGATTGAATTTGCTTGTTTAGTTATGATTTCAAAGGTGCAGCAACTCTAATGACCTTGTATTTTCTAATGCCTTTTAGATAAATTTGGGTAAAAGGTCTATTGGGCTTTAGGGGCTTTACTCAGCTTATGGAAAGCCAATGTCAGCTGTTTTTAGTAAATGTCTGTGTAAGTGTTGTAGCAAGTTTGGGTTATATGAAGGGTCCTAAGATAAGATCTTTGACTTGTAAATTAACATGTATGTGTCAGCAATTTGACACCTGGTGAGAGAAATACTTCTGATCCTTCCATGTAGAAAGGGCAAGCAGGGAGAGAGAGAGCTGCTTTGGCTCAGTTTAAGTTCCTCACCTAAAAATGAGATGGTAAAAACCTTTAAATCCTTGTTTTCCCCTTCTTCCCTAACTCCAAATCTGTTTCCACTGTAATGAATCAGAAAAACTCTCCCCACTGAATATACAAATACAAAAGTAAATCCTGAAACAGTGACATCTTGGTGTGAACTTGGATGCCTTCCATTTGCCTGTGGGTTTCCTGCAAGTTCTAATTAGATTGTGGGAGCTCTAGTCAGAGGCACAGGTTGTGCTTTCATGTTTAGAGGGTATTTAACACACAGTGTATTGGAAGCTGTTCTCATGCAGGCAAAATCTCAGTGTTTCATTCAGTTATGCCAAAAATTACCTGGATCCTATAGAGACTAGTGTTTCTCTAGTGTATGAAGTGTTTAAAATCAAGCTTTGCAGCAGCAGTAACTAAAACTGGTTGGGTTTGGGTTTTTTTTCCAGTTTTAAAAGAAGGCAGACAGTTTACATATGAGAAGGTTGACTTGACCAACATTAGGGCTATGCTGAACAGTAACGATGTCAGCGAATACCTGAAGATTTCACCACATGGATTAGAGGTAGGAAGTCCTTTCATGTTTTCAACCTGACAAAGAGGCTGAGGAAAAAGGCAGGTTTTGCTTTGCACTTGCTCTTGTGATTTTTCTAGAATGAATCCAAGTTGTCTGCCAGCTTTGTACAGAAAACTTGCTTTGTCATCAGAGGGTTGTAACATCACTACACTGATCTCAATTGTAGAAATGTTCACACTAAAGTAATGCCCGTACCTGTGCCCCAAAACTTCAGGGAAGTGAAGAGGATTCATAAGAGTCAGATGGCTTTTCACTTACTTTGGGAACAATTTTAGTCAAAATATCATTCTATTGTTTGTCCTGTCTCATCTTGAAAAGCTCATAGCAGTCAGTTTTTTGTCTCAGCCACGTGGGGTTTCTTCCTTCCTCTGTAACTCCTTCTAAAAACTTGTTTGACTACTTAGAGATGAATTAACATTGAATGCCTCCTTGTCCTTCATACCAGGAATCAGTTAATAACCAATGATTTAGGTTTTCCTGTCTTGGTTGTCTTAGTCTTTAAATCTTTAAATTGTTTCTGTCAGCTTCCTACTTTTTTTTTTGCCTGTGGCTTAACCACTGAACAATTTTCAGTCTTGCCTGCTCACTAGTTTGTGTGACAACTACTGCTATAAAGAGAGGTCACTTTCTGTCTGAAGTGCCTCTAAAATTATGTTGGTATATTCTTATATGCAAGAAACTTGATCCAGGGAAGAAAGGTGTGTGTTTGAATGCTAATTTTGTAGACACTGAAGTTCTGTTTGGTTTTGGTAGGCGCGATGTGATGCCTCGTCCTTTGAAAGCGTAAGATGCACATTCTGTGTCGATGCTGGAGTCTGGTACTATGAAGTTACAGTCATTACTTCAGGAGTGATGCAGATAGGATGGGCAACCAAAGACAGCAAATTTCTCAACCATGTGAGTACCTGTAATGTCATCTAGCTGGTGATGTAACATCAGTATTTTTCTTCTTACAACATCTATGAAAATAGCTCTGGTTATTCTGTGGTCATAACTGAGCACTTGCTTGTTTCCTTCAATTTCTTCTGTGTCCACAAAGAGCTGTTTTTGCTGAATTTGGTGGTACAAGGGAAGTCAGTATTGTCATTCCTACAGACTGGCACTGTTCACCCAAGTCATCCAGAGCTGAAGCAGAGACAGCTTGTCATCTGCTGGCTGTTGTCTGGAAGCTATAGGGAGCTTATTTCTTGTAGCATAATCTCTTGGAAATTCTTTAGATAACAGTAGTTCCTGTCTGTTTTTGGAAGTAAACAATAAGTCACTAGGAACAGCAGTTTCTCATGCACTGTCTTTTACACAGGTCACCAAGCAGCCATTTCATCATCCTCTTTAACACATTTTCCTATTAAATTAAATTTCACAAGGGAAATAATTAAAATTCACTCTGGGATAACACGGTATCATTGGACTTGCTGGTAGCAGCAATGTGGTACAGTCTGGGAGTGAGAAAGCTTCTTTTTAATTAAAAATAAGGATTACAAAAAGATTAAACCTTCCACCTTCTTGCCTTTTCCTGAGAGTACAGAACAAGTACACTGTCTTATTTTATAGTTTGCTTTACTGTCCTTCTCATCCAGATAATTTTGTATCTTATTCTTAGTTCTAAGTATTCTTCTTCCTACTATTTACTTCTAAGATAATGTACTTGCTACATTAAAGCAAAATGTGCCATGTGCACATGAAGTCCAAACATAGTCAGTTATAA
>QWTY01037476.1:0-17801 GCA_008033365.1 Pseudorectes ferrugineus
AAATTTGGCCAAACTGGCACACCCAGGAATCTGTATCACCTTCAGCCTTGCTTAGAGAAGCCCCTGGTCACCACAGAGCTTTGCTTGTTTGCATCAAAGGAGGTGCAAAGCCTTCTGCACCATTTACACTTAACAGGCACTTCTGCTTTATCTTAGATGGCATTTTCCTTCTCCTTTGTCCCTCTTGGTACAACTGTAGGCACTTACAAAAGACAGTTTGCCTTAAGAGTGCATTTCTTCCTGTTCCTTCCTCCCCACACATAAATTGCTAGTTTTTATGCTCTTAAGTCCTTTATTCCTGATTTGAAAGAGAAGCCTGAGTTCAAGTGATGAAAATAACTGGCAGGAACAGATGTGCTTTTATGAAACAAATATGGCAAATTCCAAGCCAGTATTCTTTAGAAGTAGAAGCACAAAACCTTCTATATAAAATATGAAACACTTACTATACTACACCTAAAATTCTCCATGCTATGTTTACCTGTCTGGCTGTAAGGACGGATTAAAAATACTTAATTTTCATCCTGATATCTCTTCCTTCTTAAATTGTTTTTCAGTCACAAGACAAATTAAACTGAACACACTTAGTACCTTGGTTATTTTTTCCCCTCCATGGAATACATACATACATTTTTCTGTGGTACATTTTTATCCTAAAACACGTGCTAGTAATTAAATACAAAACCTTCCCCAGACATGATAGTAGCTTACTGCCAAAAGACTTTGGTTTATTTCTGCTCCTTCCATTTTTGTTTGTCGATCCGAGTCTCTGGCATCAGCTGCCCTTTCACTGCCAGCCAAGTCAATGAATGATATCCTAGAAAAAAACAAAGTTGCATTTATCTTAGGGGCTTTTTTTCCCTCTTCTTTTTTTATTAAATCAGCAGGCTGCAACACATGGCATCAGAAGAGTGGTTAGAAATGACTACTTTTGAACAACAAGAGACATCCACTGGAAATATCTGAGACACCAAAATAAGCATAGCATCAGGAACAGTGTCAGAGCATCTTAACATTAAATAATAGAAAGTGTAGTTACATGTGATGACAGTGCTCCACAGTTTAATGGATAAGCTGTATAAAGTGCTACACATTCATCTCTGCAGATAATCACTGTGTTTGTAGTTTCCTAAGAACACACTTAAAAGAAATTGTGTCTTGATTTCTCCTTCCAGGTAAACCAGACAACTGCCATGTCACACGGGAATTTGGGACAATTGGAACAGTAATTTCCAGTGTAGCAAGTAATACACTGAGCTTTCAGTGATCCCTGTCCCTTTTTTCCACAAAACCCCATTACTCCCTTTCACATTCCCTAGCTCTGCTGCCAGCTGCTGTACTGACTGTTGCACTGTATCTTTGTCTTTGTCCTTCCTCTTCTTCTGCAACAGCCCTGACTTCTTTTATAGGCACATCTTGGCACCCTTTCCTCACTCCAGCTCCACCTCCCTTTCAGACACACAAAAACCCCCCAGTCCAGATGCCACACCTACATAACCTCTACACTTTTATTTCTAAGCCTGCCTGTTCTGTCTTTTCCTCTCTTCACTGTTTGTGGCTCTCCCATTTTGCCTTGTGTTCAAAATTAGATCCTGGGAAAGAAGACTGTGGTAGCTAATGGAAGGTTGTGTTAGCAGGATTTTGTGACACTCGGCAGTAATGTAGATACACAGACTTTTTTTCTCAGACCTATTTCTTGGGGTTGTTTAGTCTGGAGAAAAGCTGACTGAGAAGAGGCACGATTAGTTTTTGAATACATAAAGTGCATGCCACAAGAGCAAGTAAACTGCTCTTTCTGTCTGCTGCAGATAGCATCAGAGTCACACACTCAAATTATCAGGGAGGTTTATGTGAGGTACTCTAATTCTTCTGGCCAAAGGCAAACATCTGTAATGGAATCATCTCCACCTGGGTTAGTCATCCCACTCTCCCTTTGTAGTCAATTACAGGACAGAAATGCTTTGAGGGGCAAATGCATCTGACCTAATTTAGGTCACTCTGCAGGGATTCCAGAAGTGACAATTTCATTCTACTGACTTCAAAGGTTATGAGTTCACATGTGGGTACATCCACTGCAGGCATCTGCCTTTAGCCAAATTAAACACTGAATATGAGGGGATGGATTTGATTGTCAAACTCCTTCACTGGTAATTTGTACGAACAATTTTGACAAAACTCTCACAGATGTGTTTAAAACATTCTCCTTGGAAACAGAGAAAGGACTGTGGAATTTCTCAAAGTCCATTTTAACCCTACCTTCTAATTTAACTCACACTTGTCCACTAACATCTCCTCTTTGTCTCTTGGATGTTCCTGGGCTTGACATCAGCACTGAGCACTTCTGCTTCTGGTCTTACCTTCCAGATGCCCTGTTGGCTGTGTCTTTAATTTGAATTTGGATGATGGCATGAGATCGAGAGGAATCTGAGTTGACTCCAGTAGCTCCTGTGCTACGTTCTTTTCCCCCCTTCAAAATCACCTGCAAAGTAAGGGGCACAAAATCCAAGTGAACTGTAAATAAAACCACAATCTCTCAGAAAGATATCTTGTCCTCCTAAGATGAGGAAACATTGTGAGGAAAGGTTCATTACAGCCTTAAAATCTGGTGCAAGGCAGTAAAGGCAGACTGGATCCCTTCCAATATTTCTTTCAGAGCTTTGTATATGGACTTGCTCACAGTGACACTACAGAGCTTACAGAGCACACTGCAAGTAAGAAGCTGTTGTATCACACTCACTCAGATTTGCAAAATATCCAAATTATAAAATTAAATTCTTTCTTCCATTGCTGGCATACTTTTGTAATACTGTAGACACAGCCTAAGAGACTCACGAGATTGACCATTTCTTGTGCATTTTTAAAATTTCACTTTCTGTTGTGGTAGATGAGTACAGTTATGCAGAAAGTTACACAAAAAATATGAAGTGCCAAAACCTTTCCAAATTTCCATAACTAAAAAAAATTATGCCAGAATAAGGAACAAAGTTAGAAGATTAATTATACTCAATACAACATTAAAATATGAAAACAAGGGAGGAAGGCAAGGCAGAAGGACAAAAGCTCCTTCAAGACATAAATCTGGGTAATTCTTTTTTGGAAACTTTGAAGGACTGTTGCAGAAAGCCTAGCATTAACTGCAGCAGGGCATTCATAGAACAGTCACTAATTTTGCTTCTGGTTGTAAGAACAAATTAAAATATTGCCTAGCAAAATCAATACATTCTCAGCTGATAAATGTGAATTATTCATGCTTTTCAGTGGCCAGTTCTCAATGAGCAACGTAACCAACCACTGCAGCTCCCAAGCTTTATATCAGTGCTAAGTGCAGATAATTTCTGAATCACAGCCAACGTCAATGAGTAGTGAGTAACTAGGGATGTGTTCAAAGTTCTTTCCATATATCTGTTGTGGAATACTCAGAAGTTCTGAGTCAAGCCAGTGGCATTTCTGCGTTCAAAAGGGCCTGTGAACAATCTAATCTTTTTCCCCCATGCTATCTGTAAGAATGAAGTAATTTAATAGCTCTTCTGTGTGTGGAATGTGATAATACTGAGGAATTGTATATCAACCATTTAGCAAATTTGCACTCTAACTTGCAGAAGCATCACCAGCTTGTCCTGAAGCTTGGAGTTAATGGGAAGATGAAGAACCAAATTAAGTGCAGTATAAGTGGACAACACCATGCCAATTTTAATGAGTCAGTTACAATATCAGGCACTTGTCATTGACACTTCCTTACGAAAAAAAGGAATTAAACTATGCAAAGTCAGGCTAAATAGAAAGTAGATTTAACCAGCTTGCTTGTTGCAGGACAATACAGAAAATTTGCCAGTGTCCTTTAGGGTTCAGCCAGGTATTGAAGGAAAACTGAAGCCTTTCTCATGGTGAATGTCAGCTCCTGTTTAAAGATCTTAATTTTACTTGGCTATTATCATGCACACACATAAGCAGTGTTTTAATCCTAATTCAGACAAATATCTCAAGTATTTTCTAATTTCTGTTTCTCATAATTTTCAAATTTATATATTCTGTGCCAAATACACGTATCTTTTATATACAAAAATCTAAGTTCATGGAACCCTGAGATATCATACTGGGAGAAAATATATATTCAGCTTTCAAGGTCCCTTACTGGGACACTATTTAATTTCTGGAATCTTTCCCTATGGAATGGCAGCAGAAGCGACAGCTGTGAATCAACTGCTTGCATGTGGCTAACACAAAAAACAGCTTAATGAATAGAGGCACTTTTAATAGTGCCCCTTGGTGCTCTGCTGGGGTTGCCAATTTCAGAGCCTTAAACAGGAACATACACTTATGCTACACAGAAAATAATCGCTGTAAGTGACATGCCTCACAAATCAGCAAATTGGGCTGCAGAAGACAAAGAACAAATCCCAAACATTACCTCCAACAGCTGATCTACAGAATCCACCTGAACCTCCCGCAGTCCAACAATCTGAACGACGTGCTTGCCATCTTCTCTTGCAAAAAGTCTGGAAAGAGAACAGCGCAGAAAGGAAATTTCTGAAATCTCAGAAAGCAGCAATGAAAACACATGTCTGTGCCGCGACACCGAGAAAAAGCAAGCAAGGCTACTCACTGGGGAGAGGCCCTGCTGTCATTCATTTATTTTCAGAGCTGAAGAGGTACTTCATTTATGACAAGTACCACTGACATTTCACTGCTAAAGAGACATTACCAATGCATTTCTGCTAGTTCAAGAATATAATAAAGCAGGGAAGTGAATTACCACATTTACATTCTACAGTTACGGTCTCTCTTTAAACTACATCTCAGGCTCCTCTAAGTCCTCCTCAGACTGTAAATTTTGCTCTGTTCATACTCTCAGGATTTTTGCACAGGATTTTAAAGCAGCTCCTATAGCCTTAGAGTAATATTTCAGCATCACTACAGAGGCTTGCTGGGCTGAGTCACTGGGCTGCCAGGTAAAGGTGCCCAGGGAGAAGGTGAGCAGGCTCTGCAGAGTCAAGCAGGTAGGAGATCAACAGGATCTTCAGAGACTGGACTGGCAAGAGCGAAATCCCCAATGGCACAGCAGGAGGGGCAGCCAGAGCTTATGTCTGACCACAGAAAGACAGGGACTCCACAATGGTTGACACTAGACAGACTGTCCAAAGAAGTTGTGGATGTCCCACCTGTGGAAGTGTTCAAGGCCAGGTTGGATGGGGCTCTGAGCAGCTTGGTAGTAGAAGCTGTCCCTACCCAGGGCAGCAGGGTGGAACAAGATGATCGTTAAGGTTCCTTCAACCCAAACAGTTCTGTGATTCTAAGATAGGAACTTCTGGCCACAAGAAGCTTGTTTCTCTACCTATGAATGTTCAGGTATTATCTTATTACAGTGTAAGCAAGAGTCTGAGCTTGTATCTCAAATATAAATCCTTAATTTTTCCCCAAACAATAAACCAGAAGTCCCTATCAACGTCACAGTATTTACTGTCAGATCCTGCACTCCTCCCTAAGTAGCTCCTAGGAACAACCCTAATTAAGTACATAGCATTTACTATAAATGCTTATATGTTAAATGTAATTGCATGAAAACAGTAACTGATTTCCAAACAGTAACCAACTGATTCACAACCATAGGCCTACAGTAAAACATGTTTTTATTTAAATACCTTTTCCTTCCATTTAGCAGGTCATAAAGCTGTCCGCAGTAGATCTCATAAAAACTGATCAGAACAGTAAGATCTTTCCTGCATGGTGATGCTTCCAGGTGCCTAAAGATGTCCTTGGCAGCCAGGGCGTAGAGTCCTGGGTTCCGGTGACTCCCTATCATGGTGTAAGTCTTGCCAGCACCAGTCTGCCCGTATGCAAAGCAAGTTGCATTGCCTCTGTGAAGACAATGTATGTGTTTAGTGTCACATCTGATTCATTCATACCTATTAAATAATATTCTGCAATGTGGGTATCTATCTATAGTGGCCCATTAGCAATGAGGTTTGGTTTGCTATCCTCTCTGGGAAACTGCAGAAGACTTAACAATGATTTCCAAGTAGACCCTATGGAGATCTGATGTGACACAAGGTGCTGGCTCTCTTCCTTTCTTTTCCTTTCCCTGCCCCCATTAAAAAAAAGACTTTGTACCTGGCTCAGTACCCCTGGCAGAGAAATGGGTAAAAATGTAGGGCTGCAGTAATCACAGTGAACAATTTTGTGCCAGTTGAGATTGCAGATTGGCTTCACCATGGTGTCAGATTAGACCAATGCCAGCAGGAGGGATGGAAAAGTAAGGGGAAAGCTGAGAAAAAAATAGCATAATCTCTTCTGGTGGCATTACTGGATTAGCTGTAATGTGAATTGTGGCTTTAGTGATTATTACACAGCAAGGTACAAGCCTCATTCTCCTTTTTCACTTTCTGTTTCTCAAGAGCATGATACTCTGTCTCTGTTGATGACACCTGGAGATTTTCAGTAACAGAACACTCCATTTTGTTAATTTTCAGCATGGATACATAATCTTTTCCTTCAAAGACTCAAAAATGTAATTATATTCAAGATCATTACCTTGCATGGAAATAAGATCTCTCATGTAAAGCCACCATCAATTTCCCATTAATCAGGAAGTATGCAATTATGATTAAACCTCTAAGTAAATATAAATCAATAAAATAAAAATAAATCACAAGGTTATTAATAATTTCTATTGCCTTGTGAACTGTACAAATACATGCAAAAATATTTATCAGCAGTCTCAGGAAAGAGGTAACATTATTTCCCTTCAGATGAGTGTGCTCTACCACACATGAGCCTTTGTTAGACTGAAGCTTAGACTTCAGAAATCCTGGGACTCATTTTTTAATTCTAGGCTGCCCATGCTGTCTCTTTGTTGCACCTGAGGTTCAATTTAACCTTCCTTTGTAATTGAGATTTATCATCAAGTGTGAAGAAAGTTTTCCCTGATTTATTTTTGTCAAAATTGCAATCAAAGATATTCTGAAAGGGGGAAGGTATGTGGCAAATGTGAAATGAATGTATGTTTCAAAAGATGAAAAGCATAAAGGAAAATTCAGGCAATATACAAAATTGGAAAACAAACAAGGCAAAAAATAACAAATGTAAGCACTGATGCCCTACCCGTTAAAAATATGCTGAATAAGAGGATAAGCTGTCTTCATATACACATCCTGATTGGTACATGACTCCCCAAAGACTTCATCAAAATAAAAAACATGCTGAAAAACAAAGATGGTCTTTACATGAGATTGAATACGTTTCACTTCCCCTCCAATCCCATTCAAAGGTAAAATGAAATAACAGAAGTCTTTCCAGTGACTTCATATGGCTTTGGATTAGGAAGAGAGTGATCTAGCACACTTAATATGCAGCATGACCTATGGAGGAACACACCAATCAAGAGATTCAGGGTAGGGAAAAAAAAATAAAGGGAAGCAAAAATGCCTCAATTTCCCATCATTCCGAAGCATAAAATACCAGAACCTTTTAACAAGAAAAAAAAAAGCGCTAATTAAAGAAAACCTATTCATGAAATGAATCAGCCTACAGATGTACAGTCAGACTGTAACAGTAAAAAGAACAGAGTCAACTCCTGACTCTCTCAAAATTAGTTCTCACTTGTGACTAACTTGTGATTAATTGCCTCTGTTCTTTAAAAGTTTTGTGCCAGAGAAGAGAGAAGCTGTTCCTAAGCAAATCTGGATTGTCTGAACTCAGAAGGGGGCAAGAAAACCAAAACTTCCCACACTCCAGATCAGACTCAAAGAAACAGGTTCTGTGGAAATGATGCAGCATGTGTCCCACTGTAAAAAGTGGCACATGAGCTGGGCCTGAGAGAGCTCCAAACTGAATTTTTACCAGATACTCCAAACAGTTGTTCCTAGGGCCCAGATTGTAAAAATAACACCAAGGAGAGCGAGAACGGCTTGCTGCCTCTACAAATCACTTCTGTTCCTGGTGCTGTCAGTCACAAGTGAGAATCTGAACTATGACAGCACAAAGTATTTGAGATTAAGAAACAAAGACCAAAAGGGATCCTAATTTTCAAAAGCATTTGAGAAAAAAGTAAGGGAGGTGATGAGGGTGTACGTGATTCATTGAAACAGACCTACAGTGTTGAAACAGTGGAAAGGGAACTCCTCACTGAAGTACCCTGGAAAGCCATCAGCAGGCATTCCTCCTGCAGCAGTGGCATGTAGCAGAAGGTTTATTTTGCCACATACAAAGAAAGCTGCAAGAGACATACTTCTAGAGCTTAAAATTCTGTGCTCAGGTTTTCTGGCACAGGCTGGCATAAATCAGAAGTAACTCAAATATAGACAACTCTGAGCTAAAAGAAAAGCCCACCACCTATTTCAGTGTAGGAAATACTAACAGTCCTTTTCTGTTTTCCCTCATGGAAACTCCAAGCACAATATGCTTTACCCTTCCATGCAAGTGACTGGCCCATAAATACAACATTCAATGGAGGATGTTACCTGTAAAATGTATTGTGTAAGATCAACTGCCTCCTTCTTCTCGTGGAGAAGTAGGGTTTCTTTATCTTTCACTGTGATGATATTAACCTCACCACGTCTCTGTTCCCT
The DNA here is from genome assembly GCA_008033365.1 of Pseudorectes ferrugineus. NCBI lineage: Eukaryota > Metazoa > Chordata > Aves > Passeriformes > Pseudorectes > Pseudorectes ferrugineus. The sequence continues at coordinate 8,565 of QWTY01037476.1, forward strand.
CAGGCAGAGAGGACGTTTTCGGACACACACTCTGATTTTTTCACTCTCTGTCCATGGAGTCTCTTTGTCAGAAGTATTGGATCTACAACAACAGCGGAGGCCCACATTTTAAAATCAGGTTACAACAGAATCTAGAATATGCTTGAATTTGTTACTTTTATCAGATAATGTTTCTGTCTTTAATGCTTATCAAAAAACTCCGTAACACACCTCATTTTTACGTGGTGCATTTTCTGACATTTTTTCTAAATAGACTGATGCTTTTTGTACACTTCTGTTAAAAGAATAGTTCTCTTTGTACAGCTACACTCCTGAACTTGTTGCTGGACTGACATACTTTCAGTTGTACACAAACATGAGATCGAAGCTGGCATAATATACAAGCTAACGTAATTAAATTTAATCTTGCTGAAATTATTTGCACTGATGATTAGTCACTTCATGAAGGTCATTTCATGTTTCATTGATTAACCTGCTGTGTACAGCATTTTGTGAATAGAATTGGCTTGAATTTAACCAAAATGTATTCATTACACCTCTCCCTTCTTCAAGCTGTCTTCAGCCAAATCAGTAACGATTTCCAGCCTGGATTTCCATTTCAAATAATCAAGCCCCAACTTGCCCAAAAGCAGTGTTTCTGCCACGCTGTCCAAATGCCAAAATCTCTTAGCATAGCAACTGAAAACTCTTATGTACCAGTTGTCTAATAAATTGTAACCCACAAGTTACTCAACATCTCATTACATCCGCGGGCTTGTGGAATCATTGCTGTTGTGCTCCATGATTCCCCAGGAGCACATGAAATGCAGCTTTAAATCTCAAGATGTGGTCTTCGAAGACCACACATGAGCAATCTTTACTTGTCACTGGAGGCCCTATAATTTTAGTACAGCTTCCCCGTACAGCCCAGGATCAGGCCCTGCATTTAGATGGAAAATTCTTTCCTTGGAAAAGAAAGGCAATGACACTTGAAATAAGATGCTTCATAAGCTGGTGTGAGCTTACATATATCACTAGGCACCAAATGTTGTCCAGAAAATGATCAGAGGCTCTGAAGTTTAATTCTCGTGCCAGAGGGCGTATTTGGTGACCTGCAGCAAGAGCCTGTTGTGCTCTAAGAGCTTGAAGCAGAAAGGATTGCAATATTTGGAGAAAGGAAAACCCGAAAACTTAGAGGCTCTGTTAATGAGAAAAAAGGAGTAAATTCTCTCTAGTACAGAGGCACATTTTGTTGAGTATATTTTGTATGGGAATAGAATGCATGTTAATTCCATATCCTGAACTTGAAGTTTGTATTTCTTACTAACTCTTTTAAAATACAAATTGTATTTTATAATAAAATAGTTTTTCATTACTAGCAAAAAAAAAATCAAACAAGTCTTGACACAGATCATTAGAAACTTGACTAAATAATAGGTCAGAAGAACCATTATGCCTTTGCAAAATCAAGCTATTTGGTATGGGCAAGTTCAAAATAAATTTGAACATATTAAAAGAGCTCTTTATCTTTCTGCCATCTGAAATCATGTCCATGTTTTCCAATACTTCTCATAGATGAGACTAGATTAGCCTTCACAGTGGTACAATCACAAGGTGACATGGGAATGGATGGATTCAGTACAGCAGTTAAGCACTTGCAAAACAGGAATCACAAACCCAAGTGTAAGCACACTGCTCCAAGCCTGCTTGAAATGCACAACTCTCCAAATATGACAAAATTATGTTGAGGCATATCGGGAGGAGGATGCAGAAAGACCACAAGATGAACCATAATGCTAGGCACAGAAGAATGTGCTTACAAAAGAACAGAACAAGGAAAGGAAGTGAGAACAATGAAGAACATGACTCTGTTGCAGAATTGAAAATCTTTAACTCCTCTAGCTGAACCATTAGGTTTTATATTTCATCATTTTTTAATTTGCCAACACTATAAATCCTGTCCTTTTAGCTGCATCTTGGCTCAACTTCCAGAAGAGACAGAGAATGCACCGGGGTATCAATGTATATTGGAGGTTAGTGCACTTCTTTAGAAGGTGGGAATGCTTTTTTTTTTCCAGCCAAGGGAAGTTATAAACCTTTGTCTTGCACTTCACAGTTTAAGTGCTCTGCTTACTATGTCACCTTAGTACTTTTCCACTCTGGCAGCAGCATCTATCCCTCTAGGCTACGTGCACTGTCAGTGGGAGTTGTAATTGACACATCAACTCCATGCATCTGCCCCTGTACCAAATCTTTCCCCACAGCGTTCCCAGATCATAACTTCATAAAACTACCTTTCTTCATTGCGTTTTAATTACCATGACTGCATTGCAACAAGCCAGATACTGGTATTATGTGTGCAGAGGTGTATGTGCTCTGCTACTGAATCAGGAAAAAAATATTTGGTGCTTTAAAAATGTTGCCAGGGTAGATTTATCAGTGGTTCATGATAACCACAGCCCTTCCAGTACCAAACACTGGGAAAAGTATGGAAGTTACAGATCACACGCCTAAGGAGCAGCTGCAAGGCATCCCTCTCACCACCAGGTCTGTAGCTCTCCCCAGCTGTATTCATTTTGCTTCCTTTTAAAGCTTCAGCTCAGAAATTTCTTTATAAACAAATATAGCCATCACAGCCTGTATCCTTTCTATTGGGAAAAGCTTGACAAATTTAATAACAAGCAATGCCATATTTTGGAAAACTAATATTTTAAAAGATAGTCCTCATGGAAAGACAAAGATTGGCTCAAATACCAAGAAAACAAAGCCCTAAGTCCTGAAAGACAATAAAAACTATTCTTAGACAACCTTGGCGAGTAGCAGCTGGTCAAATTCAGATGATTCCTTCTATAAGACCTGGAGAGTTGCAAATGCTTATTAATATCTCTCTTGTCTGTAAGACTTTGCATTGCTCTGTAGTGCTTGGATTGGTTATTTGGAGGTGAGGAAGACAGATTCTGCTCCACAATTAAGAAAGAAGTAATTATGACTAACCTGAAGTATTAGCAAAATAAAGGTGACTGATTATTACCTGATACAGGAATGAGGTAGTCCGTAATTATACCCTGAAATGTGAGTTACTCTTTGTACAATAGGAGCTTCAGAATCCCCCAGGAGAGGAGCAATATCATCAGAAACTGTTGGACAGCTCAGGTCATTTTTTGTACCTACTCCAGGAGTATTTAGATCTCTTCTAGTTAATCTGATCGGCTCTGAATCGTGTGGTGGAATGTGTCCCAGAATTTCCCCTACACTGTTCTTCTCTTCATTGGCACTGAAATCAGGTGAATGATATAATTCAGATTCAGAGTCTTTAACTGTTCCATCATTTTCTTCACAGAAGGACTCGAAACGCAGCTGTCTGCGGGGACCTGATCTGGTCACCTGAGGCTGAATGAAAAGGCCACGTGGTTGAAAATCTTGCTTGCTTAAGTCTGCAATGTCTTCGTGTCGCATAATTTTGATTATTCTAATGAGCTGAAAAAGTCGCTTGCGGTCATTTATGTCATGGACCCCCAGTTTGGTGTAATCTTCCATGGAAACTTTGGCAAGCTCATCAATTTTCTGAAGACCAAAGGCAGCAAAGTGGCGATAGTATTTTTCAAGTTCTGCCTCACAAAGGCATTCATAAAGGCATGATGCCATCTTCAACCTAGAGCCTACAAGAAATCAAGCAAAATAAATATTAGAATAATATGAAACATCACATCTGACAAAGTTACTAATGAAGAAACCGCACATTTTCTGATGCCATTACCTTAGCCTAGAAGCTTGTTTAACTCCAAATTTACCATACACTAGACTGACAAACACTACAGAAAATAGCAATAACAACAATCAACTAAAACATGAAACAAATATTTTATCCATGAAACTATATTTTAAAATTATACACAATATACAACAACGTGTAAGAAATGCACAAGGCAATATTACTTACTGCCACAGAGTTCCTACACGCCTGATGTCTACTTGATGAATGCCACAGCTACTGAAACCCTGTCCTCAAGCTACAGAATGTAAAATGCCTAATTTTAGACACTCAATTTAATATCAAGGCATGTGGTCTAATGTGGTTCAGCTACCTCTGGTTAACTAACCAGAGGAGAAAAAATTGCACTTGTCCTCACCTCAAGCTGCCTAATTAAGACCATTCGTCTTACAGATGAACTATAGCAAAGTTTTAGTTTTGTTGTGTAACTTTCTCTTTTATGTCGTGAATCCTGTGAGCATTTCTGAGTCTCCTTGACAGAAAAACCAAAAAATCCATTCTGCAAAATCTGAAACACAGCATTTCTCTAAACCTATATATGCCACTGGAACACCACACTTGCATTCTTGGGAAACCCAAAAAAGAAACATGCATCACTGAAAAGTATGCCCCAAATCCCCCAACTTCTTCACTTATGTCTTACTGGCAATGCATGGTGCAGCTGTCTGTATCCCGAAGGATTAATATCTGCAGATATTTTTACTTGTTCCATAAAACACAAAAATGATAGCACTTCAAGTATCTGTTCCCCACTGCTGTCTCATATCTTTGTTCAGTCTAAAACCTTAACAAATACTTCTCTTACTCCTGTTTGGAGATCACAGTAAGACTCAACAAAACCAAGTTATTTAAGTTTTCCTCCCTGTAGTTCAGGGTAGATTCTTTGTGAGGATTTTCAAGGCTCTCTACAATGACATTATATAAGAAAATAAGGTCCCCCCCAAATTTGAGTTCGTATCATTAATTAATACATGATGTTGAAGTAATAACAAGAATAAAATAATAAAGATTAATATATTAAAGTGCCGACTGTGTAAGATATTACAGACGCCAAAATGTGCAGTAGAGAACATCTAAAACGACTTAGAGTCTATGCTTTAGGTAAAATTATGAGATTCAACAACAACAAACTCCAAGACCAAAAAATTCATATGTAAGTGAATTTATTTAATGTGTATGTAATGTGATTCTGAATCCTGACGTAAAGTCAGAGTCACTGCTGAGGCTGCTGGACCCTGGGAAGGGGAAATCAAAACTTACAGAGAGGATAGCAAACCCAGAGATCAGGGAGACTAACTATGACTTGTGTGCAAGGGTTTCACAAGCATTCACAGCTTGCCGACTTCTCTAACATATAAAAACACAAAGGAACCTGAGACTTCGTTTAAAGAATTACGTTTTGGAAAAATTCCCCTTCTTACATAAGGTAGCTTAAAATGTAAAGCCAGTACAGGTGCTGTGCAACTCTCTGTATGCACTGCCATGGGAAACTTCTTCTGTTTGATGAAAGGAGCAGTTAGAACTCAAGGCCAAGACACCAGTCTCAAAAGTGCTGAGAATCTGTTAAAGACAAAAATAATCCAATAAATTTATTTTGTCTACCCTCTATCTGTATCCTAGATTACACCTACATCTTTATATATTGTTACATTAAATACAGAGTGTCCAAAGACCCTAATTCAGTGTTAACCTCTGTTCAAATTATAATAGTGAACACAGGGGAGAGAAAAAAGAATAAAAAGGGGAACAATGGAGACACTTTCTAAAAAAGGAACAGCAGACAAGGGGAGAGAATAACGGACTTGAAGGTCAAGGTTCTAATTAAAAATGAAACAAAATACATTTAAATAGCTAGAAATAACAGGTTGTCATTATATGGAGTGACAAGTCAGAAGAATTCTCAGCATTAGGAAAATCCAAGTAATGTAGGTACTGCAGAACATACAAGAGCCATGTAAGCAGCTCTCCGTGGCTAATTGGCTAAGGCTCTGTGCCATGTGAAAGCAACTAAATGGCTTCTTAATGAGACCTGGTCTCTTAATGAGAGCTGAGATGTGCCTTCCCAGATATAATAAATCTTACTGGATCTAAGTGGTTTCAGGGAAAACTCCAGTGACTCTTCATTGACAGGACAGCAATTTCACAAATTAGGAAAACAAAACGTTCACTAATAAAGGAGTAACAAATTAATTAACCATGGAAATAAAATTAGGGGTTGGCATAATGAGAGGTTCCAGCATTTCTGATCACTTTAAAACTCAAAACTAGAGAATCGTTGAAAGATTTTGCCTGGTTCAAACACGAAAGAACTCAGGGAAAACTGCAATTGTCAGTGAAACTCTTCTCACCTTTCAGTTGTTGATGTTCTAAAAAAAGGGGTATCTTTCTCCTCATTAAAAGAATACTTTAATTCATCCAACCCTGTAGAGATCTTTGCGTCTGAAGACGCTTTTCCTAATAGATACATAATCCTTCAAAATAAATAGGCTTTGTGAAAACTAAGAGGAGGTTTTCAAGAATCCTAAATTGTTAATGCCATCTTCTGGCAAAAAAAAGCAGAAGACTTTTAGTCTTGTAACAGCCAGCATTTCCTCAGTTATTTGTTTGTTCACCCATGAGAACAACGTGTCATGGAGCAGAAAAACACAGCACTCTTCAGTGTGGTATTTTCATATCAAAACTAGATCTTGTTGCCCACAAAGATATGGATGGCTTCACTGAAAACAGGGTTGAGATAAAAGACTAGGACTTCTTGGAATAGTTGGGTATAACATATTTTGAGAAAGAGGTGAGTGTGGAGGTATAATTCCCCATGTGCACTCAGCGTGCCATCTCTGTGTGGTAAACATGAGTTCTCTACAACTTATTTCTTATGCCAAGACATTTTACAAAGATCTTAAAAGGCTTCCAGATGCTTGTAATGGGTAAGTACTTGTAAAAAAGCATTAGAATTATATATAAAGGGACCAGCTTTAGCCACAGAATTAGATTGCAGCTTGTCATCAGAGAACTCTTCCTCAGCTTCAGTATTAGAAGTTTTTAAAAGTCATAAAGCTGACGAAAAAAAGAAAAGTCAGGTGTAAATAACAGAAAGGAGTGGTTACATTTTTCTGTCCTGAAGGAAATTAACTTACAACAAAATTATGCTCTAGGAGCTGACTCTCCATTTTAAAATGCTTTTAATTATTAATTACCTCTCACAAGATCTCTTCCTTCTCAATGCACTTTTCAAGGTGGAGGAAAGGTCTTCAAAGATACTCAGTGAGTGTCAATCACTGTGTATATAAAATAAATGATGTAAAATCCCCATAGAGATTATTTTAAGAATAAAGCAGCCTCGAACCACTATATCTTGATCCTTATTAACTTCTGATATATTAAAGATCTCAGCACCCCATTCACTTGAATAACCCTCACATGTCCTGTTATCCCACTGTAGCTCACTCATACTGACCTGACAATTTTAGATGATTTTCACTGACAGTCCTGAGTGTCACCACTGAGAGAGAACACAAGTGTCATTATACCCATTCTTTAAACTAGAGAAATAAAGTGGAGAAATCTTACGTGACACTCTTACAAATGCAAACTATACATTCTGTCCTGCATATAATCTAAGGTAATCACTCTGAATCATAAACTCTGGCCTGATCATTAAATAATTTTATTAGTCATGATTTTCAAGGGTATTTGATAAACATAGAAATTGTTAATGGGCATACAAAACATAAACACCACCTTGCTTTTCATGTAAACTATCTTGCTCTACAAGTACCTTATAAAATTAAAGCTAAGAACTTTTAAAAGTTTGTAAATGTTCGTAGCAGGTGCGTGTTTCCTCTCCTGATGGCAACTACAGGAGCATACTGTACTCATTACTTGCAACCATTTTACCCCAAAAAAGACTTCAGCACAGGTTCTATTCATGCCAAAGAGTTTGCTGGTTTTTTGAAATACAGAAGCAAAGAATGAATAGAGAAAAGGGAAAGGTATTAACTCATGTCACTACTCATCCATCTTCATTCCTCATTCATTTGAACATTAAGCTCTTTTTTTTAAGGTGATCCAAAGCCAAATCTGATTTAACCCTCCAGAAGTGAATGGCTAATTTGCTTTTCCAGAGCACCACACAAACTGCTTTACCTTTAATCATTCTGACCCCATTCCTTGGGAATTAGGGCATTCCTGTGAAGAACAGGGTCAGGCAGCAGCTGCACTTTTTTAAGACAAGCTCCATAACAAGAGATAATCTGTATTGTAAAACGAGCCCATAATTTTAGTTTAATGCAACAGGTAGGGATCTGTGAAGCTGTGCTTGACGTTGCAGCAGATCCCTTTCGAAGATCATAGGATTACTCTACCCTGCACGTAAACAACATGGCATTAAACATTCCACTGCTCCTTGGAACAAGTGTTGGGGCAGCCTCTTTTGAAGCTGAACTCTAACAATAGATAACCACTTGCAGCTTGAGTACAGCAAAAGAAACTGGAGAGGAGGGAATGTTTTTAATGCTAAATGACAACTATTTTACAGCTGGAGCTTGACACAGGTCTGCTGCTTGCAACAACAAGTAAGAAATGGGGGTTTCCTTTGCCACTGGCGTACCTCGAGAAAGTTACTAAAACAATTAACGTCATTAAAACTGGCTTACAAACAACTAAATATTGGGGATTTTTTGCTTCCCCAGAAAGTATTTCAGAGTATTTTATTCCTCTATGCATACTAATTAATGTCATTAAAACTGGCTTACAAGCAACTAAATATGGGGGATTTTTTTGTTTCCCCATAAAGTATTTCACGGTATTTTATTCCTCTCTCCATACTAAGTATAGCCTGGTGACCTCAGCAGAAGAGGCTCCATCCTGCAGCTGATCCCGACAGCTGCCAGGAACAACAGCTGCATGGAGAAAGGGAAGTCTCCAATACTGGAATACTGAATATTGGAAGTGTCCAATATCCAACCACGTGCCGAGAAAATGACCCACGAGTTATAGCAGGGTGCCAATTATCTGAAAACCGTGCCTGAGCTCCTCCTCCCAGCAGGATCTACCAAATGGCTCTCAAGGTTTCTTTCATAATTTTAAAGTTTTATTTCATTTAAAAAATAGAAAATATATTTTATATATATTATTATACATTTATATATAATAATATAATTATTATAAATATATATTTACCTATTATATAAACTATATTAAAACTATATTTTAAATAGCACTTAAATATTTAATATATTGTACATAATATATAAAAATATATATTTTTAAATTGCATTTACATATTTTACATATCATACAAATTATATACTATCTATAACATTTATAAAATACATAATTGAAAAATATTTTATAATTATAAAAATGCAGCAAAACAAACCGCCACGCGTCCGGACTTGCACCGCGTGTCTGAAGGGGGGACATGTCTCATCCTTCCCCGAGCTGTCCCACCACGGCTTTTGCCCTTCTAGAGCCCGGTGGGGCCGGTC
>QWTY01037477.1:0-13216 GCA_008033365.1 Pseudorectes ferrugineus
GACCTGGATGTAGATCCTGAGCTCATTGCTTGTCTCCTCACCACTGTTTTTTCCTCCCTGGGGCTGGAGGAGAGCTGAGCATGCAGGCTGACCCTGGCTAAGTACCTGCTGTCTTGGTGCTGCTGAGAGAGAAAAGTGTTGGAAGATTTTTTAATTTTGATTTTTCAAATTAAGATGAATTATTTGTCTTCACATTCGTTATGGAGAAAAAGATTGGTGTTGCTTTCATGGCTGAGTTGGTGTGATCTTCAAGCTGTGCATAGCCTGAGCTCCCAAGGTGATCATCACCTGTTCCTTTACAATGGAGGAAATTTCCAAGTTCTGGGCTAGCCTTGTTCAGGCCCTTTGAGTGCTAGTGCAAGCAAGTAATAATGATAGCATGATGATGTGTGTCTTTCAAAGCACGACATGACCACTGCAGGTGGTGACAGTCCTAAAAACTGGAAACTGCAGCCTTTAAAAGCTCACCAACTTTTTAATGAGACTAGGAAATAGTAGAGCAGAAGTCCATTCCCTGGACGATGATAGCGACACGAGTAGGAAATGTACAAGCCTAACCCTCTCTCTTTGCAGCCTGCAGCCTGGAGTCCTTCAGGACTCCCAACTATGCAGGGAAGAAGCCAGGAACGCCTCCTTTGGGACCACAGCTAATTAGAATATCCCGAAATTCAATGTCAAAACCTGGCTGGAAGCCTTAAAGAGAAATCCCATATAAGAACTCGATTAAAGTAACAGCACAGCCACAGAGAATTTCTTCATTTGGGGAGCTTTTACATTTCAGGGGGAAGGAGGTTTACTGTGGCATGTTTTTGTAATTTGTTTTTTTAGAGAATCTCAATGAGACCACAAAATTTTGGTTTTGTTTGGTTACAAAGCCCATCATATTGAAACAAGTAAAGGTCAGAGAAGAAGCCTTCAAATTTTTAATTCTCTTTACTTTAAATCTCTATACACTGAACTCTCTGAAATATACTGATGGAATAAAGCAAAAATATATTGTCTATCTTTAATGCTGCTTTTCTCTCTAATAGAGTGGCAGATTGTGGAGGGGGTCATATCGTTGCCAAGTATGCCTATGTTGTAAATAATAAAATTCCAGCAAAAGCAAGGGACTGGTCATGCAGAAGAATCTAAATGTTTCCTACCAATGTGGTGAATCCCTTCTGCTAGCAATTAATTGAGAGCTATTTATAAATGCTGTTTTGTTCTACTTCTAAAATTTGTTTTGTTTATTGCAGTCGTATGCAACATCAATTAATATCTAAATTAAAAATCTAGAATACTTCTTTCTGGCAGCATTATAGTCCACTTTTCTATCGTGCTTCTATACATTTAAATTTAAGCCCCTTTTGAAGTTGATGGAATTGTGCATTTGTTTAAGATGAAGCACGTGCCTGACTGTGTGGCTGGACATGGGCAAGGACATGATAACATATCAGTCAGAGGTTAGTCACACGCTTGAAAACACTCAGGGAAGGATTCATCACTTTTCAGAACATGAGAAGTGCAAAGGTTACAAGTAGGCAAATACCAGCTTAGTGTTTTAGATTGGACATTTACATCAGCACTGGTATTTCCCTTTAAAAAAATTCTTATTAGAGTGTTTTATCTAGGCCTCTTTTTATGAGACGTTAATAGAGTCTTTATAAAACCATGGGTTAGTTAAAAACTTGCCTTAGATGATGGTGTCATTACTGGTGGGCCCATGCTGCTCTTTTGGCATTCATCAGCTGGAGGCAAGTGGGCTGTCTCACGGGGAGTTGAGAACTTGCAGGTTATCACTTTGATTAGCTGCTGTAGGCAACTGGTGGCTACTGTAATTGCCTCCGCAAGTCTGAAATGAATATACATTTCCTCTGACAAGGAAACGGTAGGAATATATGCCTAGTGGAAGCTTTAGGTTCCTATAATGCCATGGAGATCAAATTAAAAAAGGAGAGAGAGAACCTGTTGCTATCATACTTCATTAATTAAGCATCAATTTAGAAAATACTATGGCATTGACAGGTTTGGGACTGGCTGCTGATACTGTTTGGCAGGGACAAATTTTCAAGTGGGTTAATGTGTAAGCCTTATGGAAGATAACAATAATGCTGTAATTGGGAGACTGCCTCTTTAAAATATTGGTTTAAATTACGATGTACAAAGTCAGCCTAATGATTTAAGTATTTTACATAGTTATTTTAGAGTAGTTCACTCATTAGCAGCCATGTAGGCAGCACTAGGAGCAGGCTGCCTAGTGAGAGGTGTGGGGAGAGGAACAGAAGGGGAGCAGAAACTTTTGCACGGCTCAAACAGTGCAGGTCCGGGCTGGAGAGAAGCAACTCAGGGATGACAGGGGAAAAATGGCAAACCAGGAGCCAGAACTGCAGCTGAGATCCAAACAGCCTCCACATTCATCTTCTCTCCCAGTTTTGATTTACATCAGCATCCTGTGTTGTTCTCCTATTTCTTTTCCTTCTTCAGAAACCTTCTTCTGCCTGTTTCTTTGGGAGATGTGCCAACTGTCGGGCCTTGGCAGTAGAAAAAGTGCAGGAGCTCAGCTCCTGGCAGCTCCATCTCCTTGAAACACTGTTGTTATGTGAGCTGAATGGCAAATGCTGGGACAAGGTGTTTCAAGAGGGGGCTGGCTGGCCAGCCCCACTGCCACTGAGACAGACATCCCAGCGTGATGCCCATGATGTGCTGGGAAGCGCTCGGGGGAGAAGGCAGCAGAGGAGACCTGCCCTGCTCTCCCACAGTCACCAGCATCACCTGTCAAAGAGCTGTCTGCCTCCAACCCACAGGGACAGGGGAGTCCCTGGACACCTGCCAATGGGTCAAAACTTCTGCGGGTTTTGGTTCAGTCCCAGTTCATTTTACTGCTTTGTGTGGATGCATGTGCTGGTTTATTCATCAGCGGCATTTTCCCATCCCGAAAATTATCTGACCATTCCCAGTCATGCAGCAGTCCAGCAGTATAGAGGGATATTGAACAATGAGTCCAATGGGTCACATTGTTTTATCTTTTCCAAAAGCACAAGCCTGTAAGATGCAACAAAGCTGCACCTGCATCATCAAGAGTGAAATTTGGCCAAGTGCTTCTGAATGAGGAAAGAAAAACAATAGACTGGAGGGCACTTTTGTTTCTTGTTGCTAATATAGCTACCATTAATACTTTTGGGAAAGACAGGGTGAGAAATGAAAAAAAAAATCCCTGAAATCAGCTTTGATATCAGTTTTTAAGCCATTGCATCATCCTGGGGATTTATCATATCATAGCTCTGGAACTGAACTTCAGATATTTTACAAGGAGAAAATTTTATTAAAAGCATTATGTTTTCATATAGAAAAAATTGAGTGGAGTCTATATTCTTTCTCTTTTCTCACAGGAAAACAAGTTGAGTATTTAGCAATCGCATACTTCAGGATAAAAGTGGTGTGTGTGCTTTTCACACATTTTCTGCATAAATATTTTGAGGTTCCTGTAAAACAGGACAACTGCTTTTTTCATTCTTCATGAATCAGCCCCTATGTTTGAAACAAATCGTTGCAGCAACAAGGAATGACAGCATGACAGCCTAGTAGGTTATTAATGGGAGTGACAGCCTGCAAATCAGGAATCATGGCAGTGCATCTGTATGAACAGCAATTTGTGCTCAGTTGAATAACCAGGAAATCCAGAAAATCAGAAAAGGTTGGGGGAGAAGATGAATCAAACAGAAACATTTTTAGATAACCCAAACTTTCCAGGAGTAATTGGAATGTCAGGGGAAGAGCAACATTCAAAAGTTTACTAGTACAACTACTTAGGTTCGCATATGTTTGTTTTGATGACCACTAAAGACCTAAAGTTAAATGAAAGAAATGAGGGAAAATGTAAAAATGTTGAGGGATTTTTAAAATCTGTTATAGTAATATCATCAGGAAAATGAAACTGCAGCCTATTTAGCTGCTTTATCATATTTTGTGAACAAATTTTATTCGCTATATATTCCAGATAGTAGAGCTCTGTGAGATGAATGTTGGAAACTTTCCACAAAGAACAATCTCTCTATAATTTATAAATGCAGGTGTTTTGTTTTTTCTACTCTCTAGTTCAGTTGTTCTGTATAAGAAAGCAGAGAAAAATCAAGTAAATTTTGTTTTCTTTTAGAAGGAATGATGCAATATAAAGTACAGGTTAGCGTGTTTCCAGTCTTAGTTTACGTGTAAGTTTATGGGGAAGCTCTTTATGTACATATAGGTGTAGGGTTAAATTGCCCACACAGATGTTTTTAGCTTTTCTAGATGCTACTGAAATTCTCCTGATGGGCATCTGAACCTGAATTTACTGTTTCATTTTTAATGGGAACTGATCTCAGTCATCAATAACTTTTTGTGTACTTCTCAGTAATGTCAGTCTTGATATTTTCATGAACTAAATGAACTCAAAAAAGGGTTTAAGTTTCAGTTACATAGAAATTGCCGTAAGTGACCACCCAAGATCAGAGTTAATAACATTTCTGACTTCAGTCCCAGTACAGAAAGTGGAAAATTTGGCAGATCTAACCCCCAAATCGGAGGTTTCTGCAACATATTGACTTTAAACTTGTGCATCTCAATTCAGATTTCACCCTTTCAATTAGTGTCAGTTGTTTAACCTAAGGGATATCAATCCCCCAGTGCTACATTCCAGCCATATTATTACTTGGGCAGCAAAACTTTACTTTGATTTATGTGCTCGCTGAGGACTGCAAACTCTAGGAATATCAACCTCTTTTTGCAGATCCTTGTTAAGCACAGTAATCTTGCTTTATTACTGTACAGGGGTTGCTAAAAGTGGGAAAACCTGAACAAGGCAAGGGCAAAGAAGGTCCTACCTTCAATGAAGAGGGACAATAGCTCTACTCACCATGAAGAGCATTTGCCTGATCGTCAGGTCATCTGTACCTGAAGCATAAACTTTCAGTGCTCCAAAGGAAGGGAGACAGACCACATATAGTCAGAAACCCCATACCCTAAACTATACATTCCTCCCCAAAGCAGTAAACTATTCCCTGCTTCGTCTGCCTCTTTGATTTTGGTATAAAAGTTAAAAAAAATGTATCTGATAAATCTGAAAAATCCATTTTCGTTTGTGACAAATTGGCTTTTTTTTTTTTTTTTGCTTTCCCTGGCTTTGAATATTTCCAATAGCATTTTTCGTAATAGGGTTTTCTTTTTTCCCGTTGTATTATCAAGCAGGCAGTCTTTGAATCTCATGTTTAAGCTTTATTTCCAATGTTACAGTAGCAATTTTACATCTCTTCTTCATCAGCCTTTGTGTCTGATTTGTGTTAGAAGTTAGCTTACTGCTATGGGTAACCCCCAGGCAGAGCTATCATTCTGTCTTGAAGTGGAAAAAAAAAATAATATGCCTTTTTGGATCACTGAAAAATAAAATAAAATGAAACTAACTCAAAAGAAAACCCCCATTGGTTGAAAAGCTTTTTAATGTCAATACAAAATATAAACAAAACGTGGTTTCGGAATGAAGTATCAAGACAAATAATCCTCTTGCCCATCTGTTACACTAAAATGGCCGCTGCGGTATAATGTTGTGAGGATACATGTGCCAGTAATGGATGAGATAAAAGCAGACATATGCTAGCAAGAAAGAATAAAAAATGTTCATAATAAGTTATGAGCTGAACCAGTATGGATAAATATATTCAGACATGAGAGTACAGTATCTGCCAATCTATGTGTAAAGCACATATTTCCACTGCATGTAATTGTTCCAGTTGCTTAGTGCCTTCATCCCAAAGGACCTCAAGAATGCAACATGTCACCAGCATCAGCCTGGGTGAGATTAATCCTAAATAAAGACTTCTTCATTTTCCTTAGAAACTGCTCATTAATCTATTAAATAACCTTTGCAATTACTTGGCATTCTTGGAATAATCTCAATTTACCTATGAATCAGTTCTAGGGTTTGACCAAACTGAAAAACAACTACTCTGCTTTTAAGGAATAAAGAAACACAGAAAATATAGTCTTTTCAGGTTTATCTGTGTGAATTTTGTGGAGCTGTACATGAGATAGATTGAAGTATACTAGAGATTGCCTCTTGCCTTTGTAAATGGAAAGATTGGTAATGACTGAAAGCCACAACACCTGGAAGTCTGTGGTTTGTATGAAATAAATGGGTCTTCTTACTTACAGTCCTGGCAAACTTCAATTTGTCTGAAGAATAACTAAAACAAAGATGGTGACACAGAGGCTCCTTCATGCTCTGCTGCCAATGAGCCTCGTCTTACCCTCTGGTTGAAAAATGGTATTTCCTACAGGAAATTCCAAGAACTTAACATATGGAGTCACTCCAAATTGAAACAAGTCCAAATCTCAGATTTTTTTTCACAAAATGAAGCTTTCCAAAGTATTTCATTTTGGTTGCACTGAAACACTGATATAATGCAAGATTCACATTAAAATCTCCAGAGACACTAGCACTGGGACCTGTAGGGGACAGAGCACATTTCCTGGGTGCCTTTAAAAATGATACTCCATTTGATGCCTGGTCTCATTTTAAAGTAGACCTATTTTCCACAGCTAAGCATGCATTGCAGAGAAGGCATAGAGAGGGATGTGTACAAACAAACACACACGACATCCTCAGCAGTCAGTTTGCTCTTTCCATTCCATTCACCTCAGGAATCAGTTCTGCAGATCGTAGACTGGTCCTTCCACAGAGACTGAACTCCTGAGCAGTGGACAGTCCCCACAACTCACCACAACAGCTTAGCCTGAAGTAACCTCAGCAGGCCTTCACTACCTGCCATGTGAAGTTTCCTGTCAGCCCTCCCTCTCAGAGCCTTCCCTCTGTGCTGTGCCCAATAGCATGTCGTGTCTTCACAAAGCTTCCTGTTCTGCTCTGGAGCACCAGGCAGTGGCCAGGAAATCAGTGTGCTGACTGAGGATGGTGCTTTCTCTCCCAGTTCCTATTGCGTCATCATTGCCTCATCACTGTTCATTCCTATTTTTCACTTTTCCCCTTTGCAATATATTAAAATTTTATTTAAAAAGTGTGGGTTTGTGGGAGTGTGGGTTTGTGGGAACAGTTTTTCAGTACGTTTATTGTTCCTCAGCACTGAAAAATTGGTCCTTGTGTTCATAACCACACAGGAAGACAGGGATTGCTGCTGACCTGAGAACATGATGAAGCTCGTGAGTAAAGCTGTGTTCAAACTTTTCACGACAGGCTTAAATATATTTAATTTTTAGGAATGTAGTGACTTACAACACTAAGTGTATAAGACAAATGCAATATAATTGATGCAATTTAACTTGCCTTTACATCGATAATGTGCATTATAATGTCCATAATGTTGTGGACTAGTCTTCAAAGACTGCAGGGGGAATGAATTTTAGAACAGAATTTGGACAGGTGTTCATCAGTTGCAGGGGTATGTTTGTAACAAGAGGTAAGAACTTGGCAGTGCCAAGATTCCTCTGGGGAAAATCAGGCTCAACATATGATATTTAAGTTACAGCAGGACAGAAAAATGAATCTGGCAACCCAAAAAACCAAAACTGGAGATTAAGCAGTGTCATATCCTTCTTCCTGAGGAATTCATGTATGCAAGCTCAGACAATTCCTCCTCTGTCATTCTGCCAAATAATCCATACCAAGGATTTACTATGGCCTTTGAAAATGTTTGGCAAATTTTTTGGTACAATTAGCTGCTACACTCATCTTAATGAGATTAATTCTCAGAACAAGTATTGAACCTGGATTAAAATCACAGAGCAGAACAACCCGGGTTGCTTTTGGCTATTTAGATCCAGGTGTGCTGTTGAACTCTGGATTGTGTCTATTAGTGTAAATAAAAGATGAGATCTAATATATACACCATGGTTCATTCTATTTTCCTCCGACACTTTTTTAGATTTCCTCTCTAGACTTCTCTTGTCCTTTCTTCTTCTACCATGACAGAGACATTGAGATAGGCAAGGGTGACTTATATTCAGATTTGCTGTGAGCAATAGAATTGTGATAAATTTGTATCCACAATCAATCAATTTGTTTAAAGATGTGAAAGATTAATCATGGGAGGGGAGATGAGATGGAGATGAGTCTACTGAGATAAATGACTCCGGACTTTAGAAAATGATTATTCATGAATGACAGAAAATATCAGATTCTCAGATCTTCTTTGGAAGAACTATGTGGAAAACACAGTGCATGTGCTGCAGAAATAGTGAGATCCTCTACTAATCCCTGTGTTCCCACAGCGTAAAGCAGGGGAGCATCTCAAGGGCATGACTGGATTTTATGATTTTTTTGTGCTCAGAAACTTTATGATAAATGTTTACAAATTGTTGGCAAAAGATTTAATTTCAAAAAAACCTTCAACCATTTTAAAATGTTTTAGCATGAGAAAGACAGGGTACTTTGAAATCCCAATTACTTCTCTGATTGGGATATATTCTGTAACATACTCTGCTTGGACGAATGCACACAATTGCAGTGGAGAATCCATGGCAGCGTATGACATGTCTTCCAGTGCTGCATAAGTAAGCAGCTTGATGACAGCAAAGGGCTCTTGAGCCACCTACAAATGTTGCTCCTTCTTGTTGCATGGAGGAAAAATAATCCAGTTGTGAGGCCAGTAATTAATTACTTGGTCCTATCTCATACTCCAACAATGGCTTCCTTGGGTGTGTTGTTCAAGTCATTTAGAACCTGTCAATAGAAAGCTTTTGCTGACTACAGTAGTGCACCTGGGTGGAATTTGGTTCCTGAGTGAAAACCTATTTGGAAACCTGTGGATATCAACATTTTCACTTGTAGAATTGCTTTGATTTCTAGAGTCCTGTTTCCGAGCATAAACAGAAGTACCATCATTTTAGCAGAAGAATTAAGTGGTTTGGTGTTACCTTAGTACCTGGGTCTAGCTGGCATGCACATACTAGGCAGAAACCTCCTATGGATCTAGTATAGTAGATTTAACTTCAGCTTGTCTTGGCAATGATCTTACTCAGACCAATAAAAAAAAAAAGAGTGTTATTGAAAGATCATTCATGCTTCCCATTCTTGTGATGTAATTAGAACTAGGGTATTCACTGCAGATGGAGAAGACCTGCTTTCAATTCTTTCCCCAGCTTCAGGGAGTATTTACCCAAATTCTTTACCTTTTAGCAGACTGTACTCTGCTGTGAGTCATCATCTTTACCCCTGAAACTCCACCACTAGGCAGAAACACATGCAAGAGTAATTTTCACAGAAAGAAAATTCCAGCAAAACTGTAATACCAGACTTTTATGGATTGGATTGGATGAATTACAGCTGAAGGAAACTGTTCCTTTTCTCTGTCTGTCATGTCTTGTCATGATAGCCGGGAGACGTGGGAAGCGAATCAAGGGCACAGTGCTGAGGCTTCATATCCTTCACCTTCAACCCTCAGAAAGGGTCACTACTTCATGCCTTTAATTTCATTTTTGTAATTATACCTCCATTTTGGGTATATTTTTAAAATTCTTTGCAGATTAATTTTAATAAACTGGGGTTTTTTTGTCAGCAAAGATTGTTTGTTCTAAATAATTGTGCCCACAGTAGATGGGCTGATCTCCATGGTGTAAATGAGTCACCAGAACACGTTCTCCAACAGTGGCCCATAAATGAGGCCACAGAAGTGGGTCTTCTGGGCAGTATCCATTTCTAGGCTTAGAGGCCAAATACTTTCGTCTAAGCTGCCTGAGAACATCTTTGGGTATGAAACCAGAGTATGGCTTGGGCCCGTGCCTCAGCAGCTGCAATGAGATATCTCTATTGCTCAAGCACTGCATTTTGGCAGTGTGTATATATGCAGACAGCAAAGATCTGCCAGATTCTCATACTGAATCTAGAATTATTTCTTGTGTCAATCTTGTCTTTCTTTTCTTGATGGCAACCATTTTGAATCATGATTTTGAAGCTTTTCATACAGGCTGTTGAAGGTCAAACTGGCTTTTAAAGTGCTTGGATCAGCTTGCTGCCCTGATTAAGACAACAAAGGATTGGGAATTCCCAGCATGGGTATGCAAGGAAGAGAAAGCAAATGGGTCATGGCTATGAGAAATTGTCAAATATGTAGAGAGAGAAGCCTCATTTTCAGGTACACACCAACAAAGCCTGAACTGCTAAATTTCTAAAATTTATTTCATATGAAGAAACTGCCTTTTTACTTATCCTTAGTTTTAATACTCAGTACTTACATACTGACTCATGCTTCTACAGGCTTGCAGAGCTTTTCAGCTTGACTGTCCAGATTCACAGATTGGACCTTCCTGTGCCCTCCCTGCCTCAACCATTGTGAGAAACAGTAGGTTTGTGTCCTCTATTTGTCTTTCTGTCCACACTAGTATTTAATGGGGAGATTGTTTTACTGGGCCATGTGGTGCACAAGTTTTTTCTCTACCTTACCCTAGTAGTCCTTCAGAGTAATTGCCAATATGATCAAGACAATGCTAGGAAGAAGGGTCTGTCTTCTTCCTTTTATTTCTTTACAGCCAAGGAGAAGCCAATATTTTAGCAAGTTCCCTTTCTGCACACTATTCCAAGAGCTCTGTGGATCACAGCTGAAGAAATTCTGATGCGTGATATTTCAGGAGAAAACATTTCTGTGATTTTAATACTAAAAATCCTGTTCTTCCCCCTCATTTTTCTGTCTGACCACTTTTATCATTTTAATCAGGTTTTATTCAGGTTGTCGTCTCTTGAGTCCTTAAACTGGAAACACTGACAATCATCTGAATGTAAAGTTTACTGTGTGATTGTTACTGCTTTCATACTGCAGCTGTAATTTTTTAAATTATAGAAAATATCTGTGAATAAATACAGAAGTTAAATTGCAGTGATGGTGGAAATGAGGTCAATATAATAAACCTGCAACATTAAATAGTATGGGAAGACTATGCTAGTGGATAATAACTGATGAAATCAGGTACTTCTCAAACTCACAAATATAAAGATTGTCTAGGTAGCAAAAGTTAAATTTCTCTGTACAATGACTAACATTTAACTACATTTCAGAAGTTAGCTCAGCTTTTAGTAATGCAAATGGGACGACCTTATTTAGTATGTTAGAAGATGGCTAAGACTTCAGGTGTTCCAGGTTTTCTAAGCACTAAGTATGTGTGTTAGAGTGTCTTGAGTTTATGAGTATGGAATACATTGCTCCACACCTTCCAAGGAACAGCTTGTGCTGCTCTGTCTTGTTATTGGCAGCATGACTGGGATGGTAACATCCCCTTTTCCTACTTAACTTATAGCAATTGTGTTTAGAAGAGAGAGCAAGACTGGGACCTCAAAGCACCTAAAGAACAGAAAGGATGCTCCCAAGGGACTGTTCACAGTGACACACTGGAGGGCCCTGCTTCCTAATTGTTCTTGCTGGACAAATAGCCTGCCTGGTCTTATTTTCTGTCCTGCAGTTTTTGTGTTTCCCTCTTGCTGGGGGAGGGAAGTGGTGTGTGTATGAGGAAGGGGAGGGGGAGAGAAGTGGGGAGGTTGGGATCCCCTGTCCAGCCCCCACATGGGATCAGAACACGTAAACTTTTGAATCAGAAATTATAGAGCTCTTCTGGTTCTGTCAGTTTAGATGAACAGCAGTGTATAAGATATATGAAGTATTTTCTCTTTACAGCATTGTCAGCTGATCCAATCCATACAGGATCTTGAAATGATATGCTTAAATATTGCTGTACTGAAATAAGTGTTTGAAAGAGCAAATAAAACTAAAAAGCCAATATCAAAAACTTTGATTCATGTAAATTGACTCTACCCATACAAAAAGTCTCACTGGCTTCAATAGCTAAAGACTAATTGGATGACTGAAGATTTGTAGTATCTAGGCTTTAACTAGTAATATGAATAACTAGAAACCTAACACCACAAATCAAATGTGTTAATTCCTCTGTCACTGTGATGCATAGAGCCTCCAAAGAGTTTTGAAACATTTTTCTCCATACAAACATGTAAGCGTTTCTGTTCACAAACTATGCAGAAAAGTTACTGCAGGAGGAAGGAAAATTTTTTAATGATGAAGAAAGTAAGCCTAGGGAACAGATTTTGATGTTATGGTATACAACACCACACCATAAAAATTAGCTTTGGAGATTGGTATAAACTATACGGGAGTTAGGATGTTGATGTAAATCTATTCATAGCAGAATTGACTATAATTTACCACTCCTGTTTAATATTTGATTTTATCAAAGATCAGGTTTACTTTAGAATAAAAAAAAGTCAGAACCCGAAATTTGACCCCAGTATAGGAAATGACCCTAATATTCTGAGTCAGTTCAGCCATGTATCCCTCTGACTTCCCCACCTTAGCTGTAGGAAAGGTAGAGATTTGTACGAAAGTAAGGATTAGTAACACCTCTGTACTGGCAGTGGTGTTAATAGTACACAGATTCCGTTATTTGCCACACGACTTAAAAACAGAACAAAGGCTTGGCTGGACAACAGACATAGCTGCTTTCCATTCTGGTTTGTCATACAGCGCTAACGAAAATGCTGTTTAGTTAAGTAGTCACATATAATATTGCTCAGGGTGCAAATCTTTCCATTCTTGCCAAGCACATTGTAGTCAGTTTGCTTTATTGGAGTATGTGTGTTTTGAATTGTAGGTGTGTAATGGCATAATTCTGCATCCTTTGAGCATTTCTGATATCCTTCTTTCAAGTTTGTGGAATAAAAGAGGTCAAATTCCAGAATAGTGTATTCTTCCTCTTCTAAACAATAAAAAAGAGGCCATCTATCAAATTGGCAGGCTCATATCTTTTGTAACCATGTACAAACCACACTCCAACTGGATGAACAGCTGTCAGAGCAGTCTCTTGTCAGCAGGTGGGTTAAAGTTTGCTAATGCATGTGTACACGTGCAGGCATTCATATCCTTTTCTTGTGAAGATCAATAACAAGATTTCCAAATGTTTGCAGTCACGATTTGCTCTGGATGCATTAGCTTTCTTTTGTTCTTTGGCCCACCTGTCTCTTGTTATCTTTTTGCAATACGTTTGTCCACCATGTGAGAAACTTTCCAGTAGGTGAAATCTGGAGAGATAAATAGTATAAGTGAATTTTGTTCTTTTGATTTCTTCATAAATCTGAGGTAAACACTTTGTGTCTAACCATTTGTCATAGTTTAACCCCAGACGGCAGCCAAGCCCTACATACCCGCTCACTCACTCCCCCACCAGTGGGATCAGGGAGAGAATTAGAAGAGAA
>QWTY01037481.1:0-20390 GCA_008033365.1 Pseudorectes ferrugineus
GAGAGTGTCTGAGATAAAAGAGCAAGAAACATCTGCTCTGCCATTTAATTGCATGATTGGTTAGTCTCCTAATCACTGGCTGCATAGTTGATCCTAAAACACAGAAGAAACGTATAAATCCTCAAGTGTGTTTAATATAGACAATCCTGCTAGATGACAAAGTGGTGGTCCTGTATCCTCAATCGCTACGCTATCAATGTAAAACTAAGATAAGAAAACAAAAAACCACCTCACCACTTATTTGTAGACTATTACAATCAGACCAAGTTTTTACTTCTTAAATATAATGGCCATCAACAAATAGGGAGCTTGGGACAAATTACACTTTGGGCTGTTAAATCAGTTGTGCTCTCTACATGCTCTCAGAAATTTTCAGTCATACAAAAATAATTCATTATAAAATTATACCGCAGAAGTTGCTGCCTTTAGATTGTTCTGATCTTGTTCATGAATGTTGTGTAAAATGCTGTGTAGTTTTGTGGTGGTGTTGAGTAGATATAAAAGGAACTTTTAGAAGACTGTTAGAAGAGCTTTGCTTTTGTGCAGATCTGATGTACAAACGTGTTACTTATCTGTGTTGAAATCTGCGTTGGTATCCTATGACTGGTTGGAAGTGATAGGATAAAATAATCCTTTTGAAATTAGTCTTCATTCCTTTGGTAGAAAGAAGCTACAGGCTTTATATAAGTGTGACTTTTTACCTTACAGTATTTTTAGTATTTATTAATTTATTTTTTATAACTACAACAGACAATTCATCATTTGAAAAATATGAGAAAAGGACAAAGGAGATCTTCAGTTCTTGTTACCCACACAGATGTACTGCCAGATCAGCAGGGTACTCATGAGGTTCAGCGTCACATTTCCCATCAAGCAAATGCACTGGGTCACTTCCACATAGCAGCAAGCATCAACCCTAATACAGGTGAAACACAACCATTTATAGAGTTATAAAAATTATTATTAGAGAAATACAACCATTTATTAGACTACAGTAATGTGTTTGCACTGAAAAAAATAAAGGGAGCTGAGATGCACATTCTTTGCTTTGCCTAATTGAATAGAGGGAACTTGTAAGAAGTCTGTTACTTGGCATAGAGTTTTTTAAGACAAATGAAACTGAATTTATTCTGAATACCTTCAGCACCTTTATGAGCAAATTAAATTCATCTTTGCAGATCAGAAGGCAAAAGAAGCATAAATTTCCAGTCTGCTTGGTGTTTGATTCTTGGGTTTGGGGGGCCATGGTATATGATGAATAGAGTAATTGCATCCTACAGAATATGTAGTGATTGAAAAAAAGGCTGTACCAGAGTTTTTGGTGGGAAACCAGCTGCATTTTTTACAACAATGCAGAATATTTTTAATGGAAAAGATTAAAAGAGCTGTGACATGCTTTATGTAAAGTCTGTGCATGAAAGTCAACACTGCAATATATGAAACTGAGCAGTTAGAATCATTGAGTATCATTTACCATTCACATAAGAATAAATTTCCATGTAAATTTATTGACCTTAAAATATCTTTACTGTTTTTGGTATAATTGGATGTAAAAACTTGATCTGCATCTTACCTTTTCTAATCTTGCAGGCACAAATTATGTTATACCTAAAATAAGTGAAATGTGTGTGTACATACATATATGAATAAAAAGATGAGTAGTTAATATATAGCTTAATATATAGCTTTACATATTTTTATATAGTTTAATATATAGCTTTTTTATTTGTTTAAAAATTTCCACAGATATTCCATCGGTGTTGGCTGGAACAGCTTTTAATATAGATGAAGGAAGTGGAGGCTTCGTTGTCCACTGGCTGAATAATAAAGAATTTCATTTTACATCCTCTATTGAAGTATTCATGCAGCATCTAAGAAAAATTTCTGAACAACAACTAGAACAAGATTTTGATGTTGAAGCTGAAGAGGAAGAGGAAACGGAAGAAAAAGAGAAAGGCTTACATATGAAGTTAGATCATGGTTAGTAATCTGCTTAGTTCTGATCAGTCAGTGCTACTGGCAGATTGAAAAATACTGATAGGGAGATCTTTGCAATGGATAAAATGGCACATTTCTTTCCTGTTGCAGATTTGTCTATAGACAGAGAATCAGAGACAGGGACTGGTACAGGCTCTTCAGAACATGAAGATGGAGAAAGAGAGGGAAGCCCCAAAACATCTCTGCTGGCGGGCCCTCGCCTGCCTCTTCCAACAGTTCTGTTAGACCGGAAAATCGACCTGCTCCTGACTGAATGGAACAGGAATCCAGATATGCTTTTTACTATCCATCCTGTTGATGGTACCTTTCTGGTGTGGCATGTGAAGTATTTAGATGAATACACTCCAGGCATCTTTCGACAAGTTCAGGTATGGTGTACTTGAAATGGTTTTATTTTTGATGTTAACAAACATTGTGTCCTTTGCTTTAGAGCTGAACATCAGTAAGAATTTTATTTTAAGTACTTCCTGTAAAACAGCTAGCCTTTATTCAGGCTGAAGCTGAGTTCATGTATTCTAATTTTTTCTTTTTTTTTTTTAGGTTTCATTTTCTTCTAGGATTCCTGTTGCATTTCCATCTGGAGATGCTAGTTCCCTTAGCAAAAATATTATGATGTATGCCTGCCCTGTCTTTGTAAAAGACAGCAGCAGTGCTGCACAGCAGAAGACGATGGACTTTCCAGATAATGCTCTAGCAAATAAAGGACCAAGCTTTGCCCAGGACAGTGAAAATGTGAATATAATTTCTCCTGTGGTAATGATGATTTCCAAACATATAGATGGCTCTCTCAATCAGTGGGCAGTCACTTTTGCTGATAAATCAGCTTTCACTACTGTGCTAACTGTATCCCATAAGTTTAGGTACTGTGGACACCGCTTTCACCTCAATGATCTGGCCTGCCATTCTGTTTTACCCCTGCTGCTGACATCTTCCCATCACAATGCTCTGTTAACTCCTGAATCAGACACTTCCTGGGACTCCGACAGGATAAACAGGATGATGGATCCTAT
This sequence comes from Pseudorectes ferrugineus, assembly GCA_008033365.1. Lineage (NCBI taxonomy): Eukaryota > Metazoa > Chordata > Aves > Passeriformes > Pseudorectes > Pseudorectes ferrugineus. The sequence continues at coordinate 3,009 of QWTY01037481.1, forward strand.
GAAACATAAGAAAGGTTCTTCTAAGCAGCAACTTAAAAATGCAGCAACCCGTACATTCCATGACCCAAATGCAATCTATAGTGAGCTGATTCTGTGGCGAGTAGACCCCATAGGACCTTTATCCTACACTGGAGGAGTGTCTGAGTTGGCTCGAATTAACTCTCTTCACACCTCCGCTTTCTCTAATGTAGCCTGGCTTCCAACACTAATTCCCAGCTATTGCCTGGGTGAGTATACCTGGCATGTTTCCATATAGAGTTAACACTGTGAGTTGTACAACTAATTTGTTAAAATGAATTACTCTTTTATTTGGAGTATATTTACTTTAACTTCTCAAAGATTTCCTTGTACTATGCAAATCAAGCATTTTTACTTCATTTGTGGCTAAGCTACTGCCAAACACTTGCTGTGGTCTGAGTGTGTCTGCAGTCCCTGTGGATCAGCTGACGCTCAGGAACTCCTTTGTGTGAGTAAGCACTCCTTGCTCGCACAGAGAACAAGGTGATGCCTTTCCCCAGCTTCAGGCAGCTCCCTCGAGTGCTCTCTGCACTGATGGGGTATTGCAAATGCAGGTGTGCTGAAGGCTCAGGGGTGCTGGCCACACGCAGCTGCAGGGGCAGTGGGCTGAACAGAACTCGTGAACATCAGAATTATTGGGGAAGATTTCCAGCCAAAATCGGCATTATCAAGCTTCTCCAACATGCTGGCTAAAAACTGCTTAGGAGATCAAGAAACAATACTGAAATTCTTCAGCCCACCAGAGGCTTACAAAAGCCCAGTTGGAAAGCAGGATGTTTATAAATAAATAGACTACATGAATTTTACAGAACTGCAAACAACACTTTCAGAGGTCAGACAGTACAACATCTGATGTGGGATGCCCTTGGCCAATTCTTCAGTTTTTGTTTTTAATTTTAGGGCTTTCCATTGCAGTTAAGAAAATTACTTCACAATAGTTACTCTCTCCAGCCGCACGGATACTTATTTTTAATTATCACAAAGATGCTGTTATAGTAGTTGTCATCTTTGTATACAGTGCTATATGCCATTTGTGCTGTGGGCGTAACATTAAATTTTATACTAATGCCAGGTTATAAATACATAATATCTTTGATTTAAAACAAATCCATTTTCTCTGCTTACATAGTTACATTCTGGGCTGTCTGTATCCCACAGAGTGTTCTAAACACAAATAATGAGATGCATTCTTGTAGTTTAGAGGAAAATGTATATCAGAATAGAAAATCTCGTGTCAAGCCTGCTGTATATACTGTTTAGAAGCGAAAAAAGACACTCTTACAGTTTTTCATATTTTATACAGAACTACAGACAGATCTATTTCTCCCTCCACTTTTATATCTGCACTTTTAACTGCAGGGCAGAAGGGAATATTCATAGAGGTTAATTTTATGCAAAGAGCCTAGAGACAGTAAACAAGGAAGAAAGCTATGGCTGAGCAGTTTCCCCTTAGACTCCTGCTCTGAATTGTCTCTGACAACCTCAGAAATCTGGAGTTGGCTCTTCCAAGCAATGCCCCAGAGGTGACAGTGACTCAAACATCACCAGAGTAAGGAATGGCAGCGTTCCCTTAGGTGTACAACAGACTGGGGTTGGCCTGTGTGAATAGTGTTTGAATTCAGCTTAGATTATTGAATTTTTCTGAGGAGTTTTGGTTACATTCATGAACAGAAAGGGAATTATTTCAAAGTTCAAATGATGGTGTATTAATGCACACATTTGCTGAGGATTTTGCTTCAATGCTTTATGAAAATGGTGTTTGAAGCATGTTCATATGCTGAGGATTGTAACAGACTACCTGATGCCATTGACTGCCATTTTTTTCTTCATGAATTTTTTGTGTCTTCTATTAGGTACCTATTGCAACTCTGCTAGTGCTTGCTTTGTTGCATCAGATGGCAAAAACCTGAGGCTCTATCAAGCTGTTGTAGATGCACGAAAACTTCTGGATGAATTATCGGACCCTGAATCATCTGTAAGTTTTATGTAGCAATGGTTTGGTTTGAAACTATTAAAATAAAACTAACATAACTCACCTTTTCCCTCCTCCAGTGGTTTGTCTTCCTTTAGTTCTGCGTGATTTTTGTGCCATTCCATGTATAGGATCTTAAGCATTACATCTTGCATAGTTGCATGTTTTGCAGCTGTCTGTAAGCATTAGCAGAAAAAATGCAGATATTATTACTAAAAGTGTCTGCACTGAACCAAAATTTCCCATACAAGTTTCCCCAGCCTGTGGCAGGTGGGAAAAGGAAAAATAGGATTTCTTAGTTTGTCCTCGCAGAAGAGGGGAGCCAAGAGCAAGAGGGAAGGTGAGAACAGAAGAGCAAGACTGAGGTGTATCCACCTAAGTTACATCTATATATGAGGAAGGGCAGAAATGGTGGGATATGAGAGAATTGGCTAAGGGTCATATTAGCTTTTTTTTCCCCAATAACCAATTTTTTCATTCTTTTTATCTTTCATTTCTCTGACGTTAAGAAAAGTAAAGGCTGACCTTGTGCTGTTATTGTATAAAGAAACACATCTTTCCTTTTTTCCCATTGTTCTGTTATTTTTTAAACCATCCTGCAAGACAGGGCCTGTCCGTATTCAGATCAGTCTGAGGAATCTGTTCGAGGAGCAATGAATGTGAACATTCCAGCAAAAATCAGTAGAGCTTTCAGCTTATATATAAGCTGTACTGTTTGGTTTTTTCTACATGTTGTGACAAAACCTGAAGCTTGAAAAAGAAGTGAAAGAGTATATTGTTTCTCATTGCACAGATACATTATGTGGTGTTATGCAAGGATAAATCTTTAAATTAGCAATGCTTAGATTCCATAAAAACTGGTGTATCATCCCCAGGAAGAGCTGCCGACTCACAACAGTGCACATGGTTTGATAAACACATTATTCACGAGTGCCAAAGTGCCAACTGCAGGAGCTCTGTTATGGTTTGTGCCAACAAGAAAAATTGAAGCATCAGTTTATCATAACTGAAGCATCAGTATATCATAAGCAACTGCAATTTTCTTCTGTCCAAAGGAAAAATATACTAATTCTACTCATTTTTCTCTGTTTCAGAAACTTATTGGGGAGGTGTTTAATATTGTGAGCCAACAATCTACTGCCCGACCAGGATGTATCATTGAGCTCGATGCAATAACTAACAAAGTAAATAAATGGTTAAATCTTTAAGGGTATCACATATAGAAAGGTGTTTAATAACTTTGTTAATTAGCCTAATCTGTTGAAAAGAGGTAAAAGAGATGACATTTCTCTATGGTGACTATGACTGCCTTGAATTTTTGTGAATGTTGAGATACCTTGAGCATTTCACTAAGCCAACTTTCTGTTAGCTGCTAAGAGCTCAAAGCTCATTTTTAGAGTGTAGCTGTATTTTCTAAGCATAACTCTTGATGAAAACAAAACTTTACTAAAGAATGGTTTCCAAGGTATCATAATTTAAAGGAAAAAAATTACAATCCCTTCAAAACCCAACCAAACAAAAATAACAGTAAAAGCCCAAACCTAACAAGTAAATCTAACTAGTAAGAATGATTGCCAAAATGTAAGAATGATAGTCAGCTATGACTTGAAGGTTTTCATGCCTGTATTGTAAAAAAAATTTATATCTATTAATTAACACAGCTATACTTTTCAATCAATGAGCAGGTAGGATAATTAAACCTTGTTCTTACTCAGTTATTTTGATCATACATGTTCCACTGTTGTTTTCTGTTAGCAGCCTGTGAAAACAGTGAGTTTTGCCATTCTTAATTAGAAAACTGTGAGGGTTTGACATGTATAAATAAGTATTTCTCTATTGTCAATAAATTTCTGTATTTTTTAAGTATCAATAGCATAGAATCTTCAAATTTAAGTTCAGATTTACAAAACGTTTTCCTAGAATTTTTATAAATGAGTACAGGGAATAGTGTCTTACCTTGTTTCTCTGGAAAAAGGTTGTTTTGTAGCATGATAACTTTGCCATCACTGTTATTTGGGGGACATATTTTTCCTTACCAGCAGGGAAGGATTTCACCATGAGCAGCCTTCTCCGTAGCGAGGTAGAGTTACTGCAAAGAAATATGTTGCTGTCAGAAAAGACAGATGTTAAGATATCTGAGAGGAGGAATATCTGCAATTTGTTCCCTTTTTTAGATTTCCCAAGCAATTCACTGCAGACATGTCTTCCCACTGAAGAGGGATAAAAGTCTGAGTGTTTTTGCTGCTGTCATTTATTCAACACCAAAGAAATAAAAATGAATCAGATACTAATTCATCTGCCAATAACTGCAGCAAAAGTGTCATTACAGAATTTGTCTATCCTGGTAGACCTCGGTGAAATTATTTCAATATACAAATGATGAGTTCTGGAACAAGCTGTTCTTAATATGAAAGGAAAATATTTGGGTTTTCTGATGATAATTTTCAACTTGATAAAAGAAAGTGTTCCTCATTGGTAGCTAGATTGCACAGAGGAAGTAATTGCATTGGTACCAAATTTTGCTATACTGTTCTGGAAGCATAACGATTGCTCAATGTTTCAGTGTGGCTCAAACACACAATTACTTCATGTCTTCCAAGAAGACTTCATTTTGGGATACAAACCACATAAGGAAGATGTGGAAGGGAAGGAAACTGAGATATTTTTCCAGCCATCACAAGGTATAGCATAAACTATAACTAATATGAATTAAATAGGTACCAAAAAATGTTCTTAAGGAATACTAAAATCTAGCTGGCATGTGGTAATTTACTTTCAAATGAGAATCTGTAGAATTCAGTGAAATGGCTGTTATGTATTGCTTATATGAATTGTTGCTAAATGGTGTTAAACAAAGACATTCTAATTGCTTAGAGTGAAACAACTCAAATGACAAAGTACATTTTCCAAAGTGCTTATGTTATATATCGAAATGAGAACAGAACAGAAGCACATTTTCTGCATCAATAGGTAGTTCCAGGTGATGATGTCACTACATCTGGCTTCCAAGTTAATACAATGGAAAGTCACTGGGGAATTTGGTAGTGGACTTCAAAAGAAAAAAGGAAGAAAGCAGGCAGTTAGAAGAGTCTTTATAATCTGGCAAAATAGTTCAAACTGAATGGGAAGGCAAATATCTAATAAATTAGATTTGCCATTAATGCTCAGATTTTCTGTAAGTCAGTACCTATTTTGTAATTCTTCTGTTGTCATGAGCAAACAAAATGTCAATTAAAGCATGCTACTAATGGTACTGTTTCAATATTTTGTTTTATGATCTACCAATTTATTTCAAAGATTAAAATGGGGTTTTTATTGTCAATAGTTTTTAGAGAATCTTTTGCTCTGGAAAAATTATTTAGGTTGAATATAAATTTCATTACCTTATATTAATATATATGTTTATGTATTATATATATAATATATTTAAATTACAGGGTATCGTCCACCACCTTTCTCAGAGAAATTCTTCCTGGTAGTAATTGAAAAAGACAGTAGTGGCTGTTCTGTTCTTCAAATGTGGCATCTTCATCTCAAATCTGTGCAAGCCTGTTTAGGTGAGTGAGTGATTGTAATTTTCTTAGAGAGAGACATTTCTATCATATTACTTAAGACAAATTTTGGTGGTTTATTATAAAACAATTGTGTTACCTTTGTCAAGCAGAATCCTAAAAATCAAGACTCTTCAGAATAATATATCAATGCAATAGAAGCAGTAAAATTCCTCACAAACACTGGTTGCATTCTATACCAATAACAATATAAAAATGTGTTGATAGAGTGAGTAATGTACTTAAGCAGTGGCTTCTTTATTTCAAACTATCAGTATTTCAGAATGTTATGGATGTCTTAAATGAATAGTCACAGCATGCAATAAAACTGACACAGCCTGCACACATCATATAATTATTGTCTGTGCAACTTGAGCTCTTGCAAAAACAAATAAATTTGACTATCAGATATTCACGCCTTGTCCTTATAAACAATATTTTAACACTGTTGTCAATTTTTTTTATATAGCAAAACCAACTGAAGCATCTTCAGTAGATAATAAGCTCAGTGTACCTGAGCAGAAGACTGTGGATTCTTCTCCAGATGTATCACCTGGCATAAGTCCCCTTCCACGATCTTCATCAATTGCTAACCTTCAGACTGCTAGTAAACTCATTCTGAGCTCCAGACTTGTGTATAGCCAACCCCTGGATCTTCCTGTTGGTGTAGAAGTAGTAAGAGCAACTCCTTCAGCAGGTAACTTTAACATTTTGTTCTATACAGTTGGTCCACTGATTTGTCTCCTAGTTTATAGGATTGTATCTCCCCAGCCTGTAAGATTCTGATTTACTGATACAGGAAACACAGGACTGAAAAGGTGCTTTCAAATCATCATGCTCATGTCATATTGCTCCTCCATAAATATATTTAGTCCCCACAGGAAAGCTGTTCCTGAAACTTACTCCTCTAATAGTTGGAAATGTAACTTCTAGTCTTAATTTATTAATGAACAGTTTATACCCACTTGCTCATTTGTCAGCATTACTGTGTTTGGTATATAGTGGGTTTTTTACCTGATGCACTTACACCTTCTTCTTGTCATCTTTCTGTCTCTCCTGTTGTTATTTTTTTCCCTCTTAGACTTCCTTTTGGTAGGCCATATGAGCCTAATCTTAACTTCCTTAATCTCATCTGATTAAGGCTTTGAATTCCTCTCATTGTACTAACAGCCCTTCTCTGAATTGGTTCAGTTCCAGTTTATCTTCTTCAAATAGTGACCAGAAATGCAGATGATAGGTAATGTTCAAGCTGCAAGACTCTTACCTGCCCTAATATTATTTGCCATTATGCGACTCCAAATTAAAAAAATAACACCAGGTTGTAAAGTTCCCTGGCAGTAGGTAGACAGTTATGTCTGCCTTAATCACATAGGCATTCTACTGTCTATTACTAAAAGTAAATGTGTTTGTTCTGACTTCAGGTCACTTGAGCTCCTCATCGATATACCCGGTCTGCCTCGCACCTTACTTGATAGTAACGTCCTGCTCGGACAACAGAGTGCGCTTCTGGAGGTGCACCGTGGAGACAGACCTGACCAGCAACACTGAGGAGAAGGAAACCTACCACTGGAGAAAATGGCCTCTCATGAACGATGAAGGGGAAGACAACAGCAGTACAGTGGGCATAGTGGGAAGGCCGGTTGCTGTTAGCTGTTCTTACACAGGACGTCTTGCAGTAGCATACAAACAACCCATACAGCATAATGGGTTTGTTTCCAAAGAATTTTCCATGCACGTTTGTATACTTGAATGTGAGTCTACTGGAGGATCAGAGTGGGTTTTGGAACAGACAATTCATCTGGATGATTTAGTTAAGGTTGGAAGTGTACTTGACTCAAGGGTCAGCGTGGATAGTAATTTATTTGTTTACAGTAAGTCAGATGGTTTTTTGAATAAAGACAAGTACCTGGTGCCCAGCATCAAGCATTTGGTGCATTTGGACTGGGTTTCAAAAGAAGATGGCTCACATATACTGACAGTTGGAGTGGGTGCCAACATCTTCATGTACGGAAGGCTTTCGGGGATTGTAACAGATCAAACCAGCAGCAAAGAGGGAGTAGCTGTCATCACCTTGCCTCTAGGAGGGAGCATAAAACAAGGTGTAAAGTCCAAGTGGGTGTTGCTGAGGTCCATTGATTTGGTATCATCCGTGGATGGCACTCCTTCCCTGCCTGTCTCTCTGTCCTGGGTGAGAGATGGGATACTGGTGGTGGGAATGGACTGTGAAATGCACGTTTATGCCCAGTGGAAACACGCGGTCAAGTTTGGAAACGGAGAAAGTGATGTTTTTACTTCTGAAGACTCAACAACACAAGATCCATTTAAAACAAGCGCAGTAATGAAGAAGACCAGCGTAATTGATGGGGCAGGTGTTGTGGATGATGTTTTTGGCACTCCAACTGTAATTCAGGATGGGGGCCTCTTTGAAGCTGCTCATGTTCTTTCACCTACTCTACCCCAGTATCATCCAACCCAGTTATTAGAACTGATGGACCTGGGTAAAGTTCGCCGAGCCAAAGCCATTCTGTCGCATTTAGTTAAATGCATTGCAGGAGAAGTTGCAATAGTCAAAGACATAGAAGCTGGAGAAGGGACTGGTCCTAAACGCCACCTTTCTCGCACCATCAGTGTGAGTGGCAGTACTGCCAAGGATACCATCACTGCAGGGAAAGATGGTACCCGAGACTACACGGAGATAGACTCAATTCCCCCACTGCCCCTCTATGCACTGCTTGCTGCAGATCAGGACGCCACCTATGTTTCTGAAGAAACTTCTAAAATACCTCAGGGCCCTGAAGACCATGCGAAGAGAAAAACAGATGATCAGTACTCGGATCTGTTCCAGATTCAACCTGTTACAACCGAAGACTTTATAGATTTTGAGCCTGAAAAGAGGGAGAGTAAATCCAAAGTTATTAATCTGTCACAGTATGGGCCAACTTACTTTGGCCGAGAACATGCCAGTGTCCTTTCAAGCCACCTGATGCACTCGAGTCTGCCAGGCCTCACTCGACTGGAGCAGATGTTCCTTGTAGCTTTGGCAGACACTGTGGCCACAACAAGCACTGAACTAGATGAGAACAGAGATAAGAATTACTCAGGTTGGTAAATGACTTACTATTGAATTGACATTCTTGTTCTTCTCAGCAAAGGTAAACTTAGTCCTTGGGTATTTTGGGATAACAAAGCTGAAAGCTAGCGCCAGTTATTCAGGTTAGATACAGCAAGAAAGAAAAACAAAAGTAAGTATCTACTTGTAGTTCATACATAATCAATAACTTGTAGTTCAGGTTCTCCGCAGGCTTAGAAACATCCATTCCTCACACACTGTACATGATAACTTGTACATATGTCTGCTGTAGTCACTGCATGTTCAGAAGTGCCTTTTCCGTTGCACAGGAAGAGACACCTTGGACGAGTGTGGCCTGCGGTACTTGCTGGCCATGCGCTTGCACACCTGCCTGCTGACATCCCTGCCTCCCCTGTACCGCGTCCAGCTGCTCCACCAAGGTAACCCTCACGGGGGGATGCCTTCACTCACAGGGGCTGCTCACCTTTGGTTTATAATGTCGTATTTCTATTAGCTGCATATTGATTTTCTATTCCATTAAGGCCATTATCTTGCAAAGGCTTGGTGTAGGCTTCCCTACATGCACTGTAAATAGCAAAAAAAAGTATAGCTCAGAAGATTCTGACCTATCCAGTTTGAGGCATGAATAAATTCCCCAACCAGATAAAACACAGATTGTATATGTAATTCTTTGTTTCTGCTGGGAGAATTAAGACATTTCCTTACATGAGCATGGAATTATCTTATCTTAAACAATATTTTATTATTTTCATCACAGCAGGTTTGTTTTTTTTTTTTTTGCTCAATCTGAGTAAATGCTGTTGTGAAATACTGAAAAGAAAAGAAGCTACCACCTAAAGAGCAGAGAAAAAGGTTTCTGACCCAGAATGGGTCTGCTTCTGTGATAACAGAATATTTTACCTTCATTTTTTCAACATATAATTCTTGTACATTTATGAATGGGGTACTGGAGAATGATGAAAGTACTGAGGAGAGGACCTCCGTAACAAGCAAAAGGATATTTCAGCTGTTCCTTTAACAGCTCTACTTCCTTTTGAGGGAATTGGTCTCTCTCAAATGTACCCAGCTCTTGGGCTGGAGATCTCCCTTTGCATCCCTGACATATTCCATTCTCTTATTAACAACCCTTACTCTTCTGAATTGTGTTGGTTTATGTTATTGTTTAGGCCTGTCAACTTGCCACTTTGCGTGGGCCTTCCATTCTGAGGCTGAGGAGGAGTTGATCAATATGATTCCTGCTATCCAGAAGGGAGACCCACAGTGGTCTGAACTGAGAGCTATGGGCATTGGTTGGTGGGTCAGGAATATCAACACTCTCCGAAGGTGCATCGAGAAGGTATTTCTGACTGGTTACAGATTCTAGCTCCATGCTGTTAGGTGTGCCTACTGCACTAAATTTCCAAGTCATTTAGTGTAAAAATAAATTTTTAAAACTTACAGTTTAATCCAAGAATCCGGGAGCAGAACAATTATCCTAGTACCCCAAATCAAATACAATTACATCAGAGTCCTATATAAGACCCAAACAGTGTTCATTCAAGAAATACTGTTATTAGCTTAAGTATTTTTAAATAATGGATTGCCAGAAGAATTTCACCTAATAGTATGAGTTACTGTAACAATTTTAAAGAAAATATTTTTATTTGCACGTTAGGAATGTCCCCCTGTGCTTGAGAGGGGTTGCTATCTGCAATAGTGCTGTTTTTCTGACTCTTAAAAGCATTTACAGTGTAGAGCTGTTACATAGGAATAAAACATGCTCACAGAAGTTACTTTGCTGCTTTGTAGAGATAGTACAGTCTACCTGGCCATCCTCTGTGACAGAGAACACAGGTTATTTAGCTAAAAGCAGCTTTTATATTTTCATTGCTAATAGTAGGCTTTGTTCACTACAGGTTGCAAAAGCTTCCTTCCAGAGGAACAATGATGCCTTAGATGCTGCACTTTTTTACCTTGCTATGAAGAAAAAGGCAGTGGTGTGGGGCCTGTTTAGGTGAGTTCTGCTAACTTTAAGTTTGATTAAATCTTAATTGAACCAGGAATGCAAAGCAGAACTCATTCAAGAGTAGAGTTTAATTTCAAGTAATGTTGTTCAAGTGATTGTATGCTAAGGTTACATAATAAATAGCTCTGTACATTGCATTTCTTTATACAGGTCCCAGCACGATGAAAAGATGACTGCCTTTTTCAGCCACAACTTCAATGAAGACCGATGGCGTAAAGCTGCTTTAAAAAATGCTTTTGCTTTGTTGGGAAAACAACGTTTTGAGCAGTCAGCTGCATTTTTCTTGCTAGCAGGTTCACTAAAAGATGCTATTGAGGTATCTGCTTTTGAGAAATTAAGTTTCAGTTTCTCATTTGACCTATGTTACTGCATCCTCACAAGCTGTTCTCTGATGAAGTTTTCACAAACTGTGGCAGCACAAATGGGATGGTATGTCCACACAGGACCCCCTTGTGCCCTGCAGACATACCATTTACCTCCACACTGCTGTGAAAAGCAACTTGGAAGCTGATTTGAAAGCCAGAATAATTGTTCAGCTATACCATTCCTCAGTGGAAGCACTCTTGGGAGTACCAGCTGTGACCCTTCTGGCAAAACTTTGTTTGAGCTGCACAGTTAAGTTGTAGCACTCTGTTCAGCCTCCAGCTATTCTGCATGACCTATTGATACAACATTAGGTAAAAAAAAAAGAAGTCAAGGGTTCTCTTCTGAAGCAGCCCTGGGATCCCTTTTTAGTGGAGCTATGATGCTGCTTGCCACAAGGGAGGTGGGAGCTGTGAGCAGGATCATCAGCTAAGCAGTGTCTCTCAGGAGAGGATGGGATTTAGAGAACCTTTAGTAGTCCTACCTATTTGTTTACAGTATGTTTGTCTTCACTTGAAAATGTATCTTCCTCAGAGATGTAATTCTGCATGAGATGGTGTGAAAAACATCTTACCAGTGATGTAATAACATTAAAGTTGAAGGGTGCAATTATTCTACTAGATAGCATAAAAATAGACATCCTTATCTTCTGCCATATTAATTTTTTAATGCTATGTACAGCTATGCATATTAAAATCCCTAAAACAGAGAAAAGTACACCTCTTTCCAAACAGAAGAAAACGTTATTTGCATATATATCACTTACCATAGTTTTGACCCGAAGATTGATTTATACTTCAAAGAACAGATATGATGAGAAAAAAATTATCTGTTCTGTAAACATATGTTGCTATTCACTTTATTTTATATACTCCCTTTCCCTCATAAAACAGCCTTTTCCCCACTGCTTATCATAGGTGTGCCTTGAGAAAATGGAAGACATCCAGCTGGCTATGGTCATTGCTCGTCTGTACGAATCAGAGTTTGAAACCTCTGTCACGTACACCTCCATTCTCTATGAAAAGATTTTGGGTTGCCAGAAGGATGGCACTGGGTTCAGCTGTACTAAGTTGCATTCTGATCCATTTTTGAGAAGCATTGCATACTGGATAATGAAAGATTACACACGAGCACTGGATACGTTATTGGAACAAACACCTAAAGATGATGATGAAAACCCAGGTAAGGGAAAAAATATTAATCTGATGGGGCAAACTTACTAAGAAAAAGAAGAGTGGGAGAAATGCTTTAAAACAACGTAAATATCTATTTCCAATATTTTCCAAGGGTTGTCTACAACCCTCTAAGACCAAACTTAGTTCCTGCTCTCAGCTAAGCTCAGGAGAGCTGTCTTGGTTTGGGACGTCCTTAAAATACTTCTCCTAGTAATGAGTGCTGCTTGGTCTTTTTTCCAGTGGACTTAAATTCTCATTCTTGCTTCTAGGAATTAGCGGTATTGTAGCAGGATTTCCTATCCCATCTCTTCAAGATTAATGTTAAGTGACAGATGCCTACACAGGTTTCATATTCCCTATGGGAATTTCCTTGGGGAAATCTCTACCTGGATGATCATCTCAGCTGCTTTTTAGCTTAGCTGACTGCAATGTAACTGCGAGGCAAATGAGAGAATTTGGTGTCTTTCTACTCATCCAGCTCATACCTTTATTCTTTTTGTGGGGAACAAGTAATTCTTTCATTTTATTTTGGTAACTAGACCCAAAATTTTCTTTGGTTTTGTGTTTTTATAAATCGCTAATGCAGGAAATAACTGCAAAACAGCATAATACCATCTAAAAGGCATTTTCAATACATGCCATATCTGTTTAATTCCTCAGTTATCGTCAAATCATGCAATCCTGTGGTGTTCAGTTTTTACAACTATCTTCGGACCCACCCTTTGCTCATCCGAAGATACTTCAGCTCACCAGAAGGAACTCTGGCCACCTTAGGTCTAAAAACTGAGAAAAGCTTTGTTGATAAAATTAATCTTATAGAAAGAAAATTATTCTTCACTACTGCAAATGCTCATTTTAAAGTGGGCTGCCCTGTACTAGCTCTTGAAGTCCTTTCCAAAATTCCAAAAATAAGAAAAAAGTCTACTGTAGCTGGAGAAAAAGATTCATCCAGTCCTTCAATCCAGGCTGATGTTTCAGATTCCAAAGCCCTACAGGACGGTGTTGGAAGTGGTGATATAGACTGGTCAAAACCCATTTCAACTTCCTTTGCTTTGGAGAGTACTGCTGAATCTTCAGCACAATTTGACTGGAGTCAACCAGCCGTAAAATTTGATGATGAGCCTCTTACTCTTGATTGGGGTGAAGACAAAAATGAGTCAGATGAAGAAGACAAGGACGTTGGGATAATGATGAAAAAGTCAGATTCTAAGAGTGAAGATGAGAGGACCTCAGACACTAGCATGGCTCAAACACCACATGGGGAGGTTTCTGAGGCAGGAGACACTGAGGTTGATGTTATTGCTGAGCAACTGAAGTTCAGAGCCTGTTTGAAAATCCTTATGACTGAACTGAGGACTTTGGCTACAGGTTATGAAGTGGATGGAGGAAAGCTCAGATTTCAGCTGTACAACTGGCTAGAAAAAGAGATTGCTGCTATGCATGAAATATGCAACCACGAGGCAGGGGACAAGGACTACTGTAAAACATATACCAAAGTAAACGGGGATCTGCTTGACCCCGAAGATATTGTGGATAAGCCAGACATCGGCTCGTATGAACGGCACCAGATCGAGAGACGGAGGCTACAGGCAAAGCGAGAGCACGCTGAAAGACGCAAGTGGTGGCTGCAGAAGAACCAAGCTCTTCTCAGAGTTTTTCTCAGTTATTGTAGTCTTCATGGGGCACAGGGTGGAGGTTTAGCATCTGTAAGAATGGAGCTGAAGTTCTTGCTGCAGGAATCACAGCAGGTAAAGCAAGTTCAGCTCATTTCTGTTGATGAATGTGAACAGTTCGAGATGTCAGTTGTGTCAAATGCCTAAGTTTGTGTCTAGACAGATGCTGCTGATGTTCTGCAAGTCTCATGGTCATGATCATTTTAATGTTCTTGGAGAAAGAACCTGGTATTTAAGTGTGCTGCTTTTCCCAATACGGATTATTTGGTTCTGAAGAATCTGCTGTGTGACACTGAGGATCAGGCTAGTTATGATTATGGAATATGAATGTTGCTGTTTATATTATAGCTGCAGCATTGTATGTAATTTTGGTCACAATATTCTAGGTACCTATGTAATAAATTAAATTCACAGTTACTGAAATAAAACAAAATCTCATTCCTAGACCTCTACAAGGAAGGGGGTCTTAGCTTCAAGGCTCAACAAATAACATCAAGTCATGCAGGGTACTGCTCTCTTTTGCTCTGTTATGGCATTTTCTACATTTCACACAAAAAGAGATATTTTACAGTAAATGTTAATTACTACACTGAGCTACAGCAGATAATCTGATACTGGGCAAGTCTTTTAACATGCTCTAGTCCTAGATGTCTCCTGTTTCAGATAGGGGCAACAGACAGCTGTTTTGGTGGTACTTGGCTTAGAATGTACGTTTAAGAATTTTTAAAAGTTCTGTTTGTTTCCCCTTGAGAAACTCTGATGAGTACAAATTTGGCTTTGTTACTAAACTCAGACCAGTGACTGTTGTATCAACTTGTGCTACTGCAAGTACACTTTTAGTTAGTGTTTCTTAATAGACAATCTCCACACTTCCTAGTGAACTACATGAAAATATTCTTCCTGTACGAAATCAAAACGTTCTCCAGCAAAATTGGCTATCGGGTCTGAACCTTGTTATTATAGTAAATAATAACTTGCTTTTGACAGTAAAATCTTGTCTGTACTGAATAGACAGCAGTAGAAGAGGATAAATAACCTGGGAAATATTTTTAAGATGTAAAATTATCTCTATCTTTAAATTCTTTTTCTCAAAGCAATAATTTTAAATACAATCTTTTCTTTTAAACAGGAAACTACTGTAAAGCAACTTCAGTCTCCTCTTCCACTACCCACAACACTACCATTGCTTTCTGCAAGCATAGCATCCACAAAAACTGTGATAGCCAATCCTGTGCTGTACTTAAACAACCACATCCATGATATACTTTACACTATTGTGCAGATGAAATCGCCACCACATCCTAATATTGAAGATGTCAAGGTAATTCATAGCTTTAATCTAAGGCCTAATGTTTGGTGAAATGGAAAGATAGTAGGAAAAGATAGGAATGAGCACAGGGTGGGTTTAAGTAAGTTTGCTTTTTTAACAGTTTGACAGTACCATTTTCTTCACACTGCGGATTTCATTGAACTTTCCAAGAAATCCTTGCATTTCCTCTTTCTAAGAACTGGGCTGTTTTTGTTGCATTGTGAGGCAGAACCTGTTATTTTGTTACTCCTGGAGACTAATGGAATTTATAAGCACATAACTGAGGTAAAAAAAAGATTTTAGATAAAACTATTATATAATGACTACACAAACGTTTTGTATGTTATGCATATTAAGCAGCTGTTACTACATTGAACTGCAGTGTTATATAGTACAATTTCCAGGAATCATTCCATCAAATTCATTATCATAACAGGACATGCTTAATCACTGCTTCAGTATGATCATGTAGTCTGGCTGTTCTGTAATAGAAACAAGTTAATTATCTTGACATAATATTAGAAGGTGTTGACTGCCATCAAATTATCTTGAACAAACAGTTGTGATTTTCTAAGCACTGTAAACTTGAAGTAACATTCAGTTACTATTTCTTGCACTTGGTTTAAAACTAGGACAGTCCTGCAGAACACATGTCCAATATTCTTTAGAAAGAAATGTATTTTACTCACCTTTTGTATAAAACATATAGCTTATTGGTTCTCTTTATTTTAGGTGTACACACTTCATTCTTTAGCAGCTTCACTTTCTGCGTCCATTTATCAAGCACTATGTGACAGCCACAGCTACAGGTAAAGAGGGGAGTTTTCCTACAGTCCTACATTTGCAGTATACTTTGTGTATCCTAAATGGGAATTCTTCCTGCATGTGACTTGAAAAGGGATTAAATGTTTATGTATGGGTAAAGATACTTATACACATTGCTAACTTTGATATGCCCGATCAATTTTACATGGATAAAATAACACCAACCATCCAGGGTTTTTCAATAAACAGTAGGAAAATATGATGTCACTCTCACTTGGGACACTCACTTTCTCATCAGAAAAAAATTTATTTGTATGCAGCAGTCAAACAGAAGCAAATCAGTTTACTGGGATGGTTTATCAAGGACTGCTTTTGAGTGATCGACGCAGACTGAGGACGGAAAGCATTGAAGAGCACGCAACTCCAAACTCCTCTCCTGCTCAGTGGCCTGGTGAGACTAAAATAAGGTTACTTTTAGCTCCACTGGACCAGCTCCGTGTGCCAGAATTATTTCACTGTCCTTATGAGGGATGAAATAGTGGATAATCAGTGATAGATGTGTCTAACTTAGTTCTCAAAATAGTAACAGCCTTTCACTTTTTCTTGTATCAAAACAAATAAAAATAAACTTTCTACATGGCAAACATCTTGCTTGAAGAAGAGACCGTGATCTTTAGGATAAACTTAATGATAATTTGTCATCCCAAAATGTTTTCCTCCAGTCTGCCTAACCCCCTAGCAATGCTACTTCTATTGATTGTCTCCACAGTACTGTCCTGCATGTATGCTGTACTTGGTGTAGCTATCAAAGCAGATAGTTCATATGTACAAGCATAAACTGTGGAACTGGTGCAGGAATTTCATAGGCACACTGAACTGCCCTTAGTATTTGCAGAGAAGTGCAATGCAAAAGTCCCAGATCCAAGAAGGCTTTTTGTAATTTTGATCTTATGATGATTTTAAGAAAACTGTTAATAATGTGTTTTGTCTGAATAAAAGCATCACGTGGCTACTAGTGTTTACCAGAAAGTATAGAGGTAAAACGTCTTCTTTTTGTCCTCCTACTCATTTAATCCCAGGATTTTTCCTCTTTGCAGGCGTGAGTTCACTTATCAACCTGTTAAGCTCAGCTCAGGACGAAGACCAGCCGAAGTTGAACATCCTGCTGTGCGAAGCCGTCGTGGCCGTGTACCTGAGCCTCCTGATCCACGCCCTGGCCACCAACTCGTGCAACGAGCTGTTCCGGCTGGCAGCACACCCCCTGAACGGCCGCATGTGGGCCGCTGTCTTCGGCGGGGGCGTGAAGCTGCTCGTGAAACCCCGGCGGCAGTCAGAAAACATCCCAGGTACTGCTCTAAACACCACGCTAATGCTTTGTGTTTTATACCCTTTAGTAACCTAGCAGGAGAAGCTTCCTTCCTTTTAAAGGCCAAAAGCAAGCGAGCAGAATTTAAAAATTC
>QWTY01037481.1:20615-31895 GCA_008033365.1 Pseudorectes ferrugineus
CAGGTGATATAAATGAGTGTTAATACCTTAAAAAACCAGGTGATATAAATGAGTGTTAATACCTATGGGTTTTTGTATGTGAGATGAGTATTGTTATTTAACAACTGCAGTAAGCTGGAAACAGTATTTCTGAAATCAGTTTCTATTGCAAGGTAGGATTTCACCTAGCACAAAGCAACAGAGAAGAAATACCAACTTCATCTGGCAGAAAAACAGCTCATGCATATGTAAATATGCAAGTAAACCCAGGATTCTTACAAAGACAGATGAGCAAGAGTTAATAAGCTGCATGAGCAAAAACAAAAGTGAGAAATTGAATTCAGACTCTGAAGACAAAGACAGATACAACCATTTCTGATAAAATTCAGCAATACCAAAAATCACATCCCGCAGACTTTTAAATCACCAATAGGCTTGAAACTTTTGCAAAAATTAGACATTCCCTCTCCAGAACAGAAAACAAAACAGTGATAAGGCATTGCACCATTACAAGTATGCACAACAGGTATCTGTCATTCATGGAATAACTTAAACTCATTGAGGGCAGTTATTTTCATAAGGTGACAATATGAATAACTTATATAAGTCATGTTCATTTGAGATGTATTCTGTTTTCCTTTAACCTTCAAGCTGCTACAGCTTCTGATGTTTCAGAGGATGGTAACGAAGGTTTGTAAAGACTTGCAGTGTAGATGAGTGTTGGTAGTGGCTTTTTTGGATGAAAAGAATAGTTTTTAAGTACCTAGCTCCCTTGTTATAAAGTAAGTGTGATCTTCAGTGTTGCCTGGCCAATAACACTTTGAAAAACAAATTCCACGTTAATATTTTGATTACTATGAAGGCATTTTAAATCATAACGCTTTAAAGTAGACTTAAGTTCTCAAAAAGCCTACCTTTCTATTCAGATTTTCTTTGCTACCCTAAGAATTCCTTGGCTTATATTTCAGTAACTGCTAATTGTGCAGCTTACTGTCTAGTGATATTTTACATTTTACTTTATTTCTCAACAAAGCTTCTGAGTTCCTTTATTTCTTTCTTGAGAAATTTTTCAGCTAAAAGACTTTTTAAAAGCTACAGCTCCTGAGAACTTAATCCAGTGTAAATGTAAAGTAAAATGTATTTTTCATAATATATCCAATGTCTAAATGCCACAGTTATTGAATTTATCATAATTGCACTTTTTTGTGATTACACTTACTTTATTTAGGCTGGCTTTGATTCTAAAGTAGAAATTAGTACCAATAACAGTGGTTGTTAGTTGCTTCATTTATAAAATACAGACATTTTAAAGATGCAATATTAACATCAGCTTTTTTAATTACCTGAATTTAGCACCTCCTCTTCCATCAGAAGAAATGGATAAACACCGCCGTCGGTTTAACATGAGAATGCTGGTGCCAGGAAGACCAGTAAAAGACAGCAATGTACCACCACCTGTACCTGCAGAAAGACCCTCTTACAAAGAAAAGTTTATTCCTCCAGAACTCAGCATGTGGGACTATTTTATGGCAAAGGTAATTTAAAATGGAAAATGCAAGTTGCAGTTCATAAAAGCTTGTTTCTTCTGTTAAGTTTTAAAGGACAAAAATAAAGTGAAAATTCTGAGTGCTCTTAGTAGTAAGATGCAGAATATTATCCTCAGGATAAAAGATAAGTCTTTTATTCACTTTCAGTGAAGTCTATTATTCACTTTCAAAACATGCCTCTTGTCAATAATAGTGATGAATGCTTTTCCCCGTGCTAATTACTTATATTTTAGGGAAATTGATTCATAGCTTAAATTACTGTTATTTAAACTCTATGAGAGTCATAAGTGAAGTAAGAGAATATGAAGAGAGGAGAATGTTGTTTTTATAGCAGATTTCACTTTGCATTGCAGCCCTTTCTCCCTCTATCAGACAGTGGGGTTATATACGATTCTGATGAAAGCATTCACAGTGATGAGGAAGAGGACGACGCTTTCCTCTCTGATGTGCAGATCCAGGAGCACACAGATGCCAATTCTTACAGGTCAGCAGAAACTGTCACTATTTTAGAATAATTATTTCATATGCTTACCTTTGCTTCCAAATTAAAAAAAAAAAACTGATCTTCTGCACCATCCAACGTAAGTCAAATAATTTTAATACTGTGGGCAGATTTATCTGTGGCCACGGAAGTGACAAATTCTCATCACAGCAACAGTTCCCCATTTACTTGCCAGAAAAAGGGATTAGGAAGTCAAAGTGGTGTGCTTTGCAGTTTTTTGGGGAGTGGAAAACAAATAAGAAACACCCATCCTCATTTTTAAGACTCAAGATAAGGTACCACAATGCTAGCTCTAAAATAATGGTTCAGACTGCTGATTCAAGCATGTAGTTTTTGAATGAGGTGCAGATTAAACAGAACCCTTCTACAGTGTTTTACTAACCTGTGTATTTGATTGAAGAAGAAAAATACTTTGTAGATAACTCTGAATGATTTTTTAACATGACTAAATCTATTCTTTTCATACAGCTGGGCTCTTCTGCATCTGACAATGGTAAAATTAGTTCTGCACAACATTAAGAACTTCTTTCCCATTGCTGGTCTGGAATTCACTGGTACGCTAAATCCTGCTTTATATTTTATTTTTCTGTATATGTGGCTTTCTGTCAGACTGCTTTTTAATTCTAACTTTAAAATTTAAATAATTAAATACCTTATTTATTACAATTGCCAACATGTACATTTCCTTTCAAGATTTTTTTTTGGATGGTTATGTTATTATGGGGTTTTTATACTCACTGTAACTTAATTAATTTTTTTTTCCTCTAAGCCTTACTTTATTAATATTTCTGTTTAGATCTGCCTGTAACATCTCCATTGGGCATTGCTGTAATAAAAAATTTAGAACACTGGGAACAGATTCTTCAAGATAGAATGGACCAGTTTGAAGGCCCACCACCAAACTACATCAATACTTACCCCAGTGACGTTGGTGTAGGGGCAGGACCAGCTCTTCTCCGCAATAAAGCAATGATTGAACCTGAAAACACACCGTTCAAGTAAGGATTTTTTCCTAGCAAAAACACATTCTTTGATCACAGAAATTCTAGAGAGTATTTCCTCCTCATGTTAAATAGCCAAACGAAGGTTGTCTAGCTCTTAGGTCTAGTAGCCAATGTTCTACAGAAACCACTTTCCCACATCCCTTTGTTCATTCTGCCTGTCTCCTGCAGCAGCCTTTACTTACTCTGCTGCACCTTTCACAGCTGCAACAAGAGAGGGAAATGAGGAAAGAGCAGAGGCTGGAGGAATGGAGGGCAGTGGCTGCTGCTGGGAACACCCTATTGAACCTGTTTCACTATTCCTTCAGTAGCAGTTGTCTCTCACCCTATCTCAGCAACAAAAGAGTTGTATAATACAGGCAGATGTCTGGGGGAGGAGAAAGACAGTTGTACTAAGGTCCTGTTAAGGCTAATCCTCCTGTGTTTAGACAGTGTCATGCCTGGAGGTGTCTGTAAATGCAGATAGTGAACTGTGTTTTCAACTCAAAAATAGCTTGCTTTTCTCAATATATTAAAATACAACTGAGTCAACAGCACAAAATGACTCAGCAGTGCCCTGGGAGCCGGGAGGGCCAAACGTGTCCTGGGGGGCATCAGGCCCAGCATGGCCAGCCGGGCAAGGGAGGGGATTGTCCTGCTCTGCTCTGGGGCAGGCTCACCTCCAGTCCTGGGGCAGTTTGGGGCACCGCAAAGTAATGAGGATATAAAACTAATTAGAGAGCATCCAAAGGAGGGCAGTGAAGATGGTGCAGGGTCTGGAGGTGAAGCAGTGTGAGGAGCAGCTGAGGGCACTTGGTCTGCTCAGCCTGGAGGAGACTGAGGGGAGACCTCACTGCAGTTACAGCTTCCACGGGAGGGGAAGAGGAGGGGCAGGCACTGATCTCTGCTCTGTGTGACCAGTGACAGGACACGAGGGAATGGCCTGAAGCTGTGTCAGGAGGGGTTAGGTTGAAAATTAGAAAAAGGTTCTTCACCCAGAAGATGGTTGGGCACTGGAACAGGCTCCCTGGGGAAGTGGGCACAGTACCACCAACAAAGCTCCAGAAGTGTTTGGTCAACACTCTCAGACACACAGTGGAATTCCTCAACTTGAGTTGGACTTCATTGATCCTTGTGGGTTCCTTCCAACTCAGGATATTTTGTGTTTCTTTCCTTCTTCTGCTTTATCCAGATCAAAGGATTACTCAGCTCTTCCAGCAAAAAGGCTCTGGCATTTTCTTGTGAAGCAAGAACTTCTTCAGGAGACTTTCATAAGATATATATTCACAAAGAAAAGAAAGCAGAGTGAGGTAAACAAAGGATGTAACTTTTTTTAAAAAAGCAAGCTCAGTTATAACTGTTCCTCAGTCTCCTCAGTATTTAATTTTTCTTCCCATTTTTCATTGACATTTCAGTTTCTCTTATTTAACAGTGTTTGGATTTTTTTTTCAAAATCAACATGACTGTCATGTTGTTGATTGGGATATCAATTGAACCAAATGTTTTTAAACAAGACATATCTCATCTTCATGTATTTGAATACTGTCATAATAAACAGTACATTTGCAGTAACAGTAATAAGCAAAGAAATTTGAATATTCTTTTTTTTTTTTTTGGTGTGTCATACTGAAAAAGAAATTTCAATGTGCTATTCATTTGTGTATATGTATATATGCATGAGTAATATATACATATATAAGTAATATTATATAGTAATATATAATATGGGGCTTTACAAACTGTACTGGTTACAACTGCTATGTTCTAACTGAAAATATAAGCCAACACATAAATATCATGGGAAATAAGTATGTGATTTAATATCTTTTAGAATTCCTGTAAGTATGGAGTTTGTGTGTGTATTACTCCTCCATTTATTTACTATATCATACATTTTGTGTTCATCTAGGAGGCATTACATTTTAAGTGAGTTTGTTTAGATTCCTGTCTTAGTTTCTGTGCCTTTTATAAAAAGTTAAAAATACATTTGTCATCATTTACTGACAGAGTGGCCTTTAAAATCTAGTTTGGAATGTTTCATTCTTTTTTTATATTTGTTTGTGCATGTGTTTTGTGTTTGTGACTGTGTGATGTTATGTAGTCTGTAGAAGATCGTGTGGAGCAGGTCAAACAAAACTGCGTAGCAGAAGATCACAAAAACAAGGTAGTATCCCTTCTCCCAAACCTCTAGCACATTCTTAAAAGTTCTGTGGAACTGGCTTTTCTTTTCTAATGTGACTAACAGAAGCTGTGTGTTCTGTGTAGTCTGTGTGACAGGCTTCTAATCCGTGAACTAACTTCGGATGTCCTGATAATCGGGATGAGTGAACACCTTGTAAATAGTGTTGCACACACAACTTCGTGTTTCATGCACTCAAATATCACTTTTGGCTTCTAGAACACCAAAGAGTATGAGAAGTCTAAAGTTTAGCTACCGAAACAATGCTAAGGCCACTGAACTTTTCCTGCATGAATTCTGTATAGATTTTTGCACTCTGAATGTACCGCTACAAAATGGATTTTCACGCTAATTGAAGTTTTTTATAAATGTTTTGTAGGTTGAAGCAGATCTTGGCTACCCTGGAGGAAAAGCAAAAATCATTCACAAAGAATCAGATATGATAATGGCATTTGCAGTTAACAAGGTAAGCCTCAAATACTACAAGAAATGTAATAAAAGATCTTAATTATAGTTAGTATAAATTTTGTATTTGTGCTGCATAGGCAAACAGCAATGAAATTGTTTTGGCATCTACACATGATGTTCAAGAACTTGATATTTCAGCTCTACTGGCTGCTCAGTCATTTATATGGATTGGGGAAGAATATGACAGAGAGTCTAAAAGGTAGGATTGTTTCTTTGTGGTTATATTAATAAGAGTATTGATCTTCTGTGAGGCTGCATCTATAGCACCTATGTAAGCACAAATGGAGCATACGAAAAATGTTAATTACTCTTCTTCAGTAGGTTTCAGGTTGCTTTGCAAGTGAGGGAAGGCAAGAGAATAATTACTGTCTTTAGGCATGTCTGCACTGCACAGTGAAGTAAAATGCCATGTGGTGCATGAGATAAGGAGGGAAGTGCTGCCTTGGACACCCTGCAGCTCCCTTGCCTCAGTGCAGTGGGGAGGCAGCTGGGGTAGCTGGTGCTGGTTGTTCCTGTCCCTGCATTCTGTGCTGAGAACTGTGAATGCATCAGCTGCAGCGAGCACTCCTCTGCAGCAGCTCCCTGCACACTGCACACACAGGTCAGGAACAGCCCAACAATGCTCTTCTGCAGGGAGCTTATATTCTTATATTGGGATCATCTCTTGAGATTAAACATGGGTAGATTTGGGCCACGTGGAAAGGATTTGTAATACCTAAGTGCAGGAATTACCAATTTATAGTCTCATTATTGTCACTTCCTCTACCCACTGCCATTAGCCTCTTGACAAATAAGCAAAGAAGCATTTGTTTACAGCAGAACTGTTCCTTTACAGTTCCGATGACGTTGACTTCCGTGGTTCTACCACAACGCTGGCTCCTTCAACTGCACCATCGTTTGGAGTGAGCCAGATCCAGCCATCTCCATCCATGCCCTGGTTGGGCACTGGGCAAACCAGCACTGGAGCTGGTGTGGTGAGTACTTGTGTGTGTGCAGCTCGGGAGAGCGTGACTTTCATCGTGTGTTATTTAGCAGAGACACCTAGTGTGCATTAGTCATCATACTGTCAATCCAGTATTGACATAAAAGGCCAAAACTGACCAAGAGCTGGCCAAAAAGAAGGCCAAACTAAGCATTTTCTCATATACTGTGGCACAGAATTATTGTGGTAGAGAAAATAATGGGACAATCTGGGTGTTCTTCTTTCTTATGGGAACTCTGAAGTAGGACCATGCAAATAATGTTAGCTTAATAAATTTTTTTTTAGCTAGGGGACACTCACCATGTAATAGTATAAACAAAATTGAATATTATGTGTTACATCTTTTTCAAAATTAAAATAGTTTTTCTTTGTTTCATATAAAGCTGATTAAAAGAAATCTGAATAACGTCAAGAGAATGGCTTCACATCCAGTCCATCAGTACTGTAAGTGAATCACTAGTATGGAATTGATAATTTTCTATGAAATACTGTACTATTAATGATCATCTTTCAATGTTAGATCTTACAGGAGCACAAGACGGAAGTGTCCGAATGTTTGAGTGGACAAGGCCACAGCAGCTGGTGTGCTTCCGGCAGGCTGGCAATGCCAGGGTGACCAGGATGTATTTCAATGCCCAGGGAAATAAGGTGAGTACAACATGCAGGGGTTTTGGGGTTTATTCCTAAGGAAACATTAGTGCTGTGACCTCTAAAGCAGTTTTAACTGGTGCCATCAGAACTGGTAGGATGCCCTGGAACGATGGCATCATATCGGGCATTTTGGCTGCATGGGGGAGCTTTGTAATAACCCCTGACCCTTGTTCTCCTTTCTCTTCTCTCAGCTTCACACTGCTATCCCATATCCTATTTGCTGCATTTTCATGCTTTTTGTTCTCCCTCGTCAGAAATCTGTGTTCCCATGTGGTGACCTTTTTAAATTACTACAGTGGAGAGCAGCAAGAGTACAAAAAGACATAGGCTTTGGCCAGAAGTGACTCTGTGAGGGATATGAGATGCAGAAAAAAGAGTGGAGAAAGAAAGAAATTGGGAGGAATACCCACCTCTTCAGTTTTTTGCCCATTCTATTATTTTAGCAGGTCTTGTCTGCTTTTTTACTGACAAAATATTTAACTTCATTATAGTTAAAAGCCATAAAAAGTGAATTAAAGGAGTTTGGGCATGACTGTACATAGCTATAAAACAGCAAAGCTGAAATAGCTGGAAATTTAAAGTATCTCTCAGCATATCTATTTTCAGGTGGCATAGACTGTAATTTAAACTTATTCTAAAAATGTGTTTTGATTATGGTTTGAGATACTGCAATCTTACCATTCTGTGGGAATCAGTCTTAAGTCAGAAATTAAGATGTACTCGTTGTTGCTGTGCTTCACATGAAGATCACTCAGGCAGGACTCATGAAACTCAACTAAAAAGAGAAAATACAAATAGTAATTCTAAATATTTCTAAAACTATTTTGTAAAATACTTACAGAATATTCTGCATAGAATATATAATATTAATTGTTATTCATTTTGGTTAATAAATATAGCTCAGTCATTTTACCATTTATGACAGAACACAGTCTTTCCACAATTGTTCTCATCATGCTTTTATGGCTTGCTGTCATGCATCTTACTTTTGTGAGCATTTTCAAGGAGAGTCATGGGGTAATGCTGCCTTTGTTAGCTTTGGCATCTAACACCAGGATTTGAAAGATAAGCTTCCACACTTTCTCCATTTCCAGAAAAGAACTGAGTATGCAGGAGAGCATCAATCATTAAATAATCATTAAACAATTAGCACTGAATTCACGTGGCTTCTAAACTAGTTTTTTTGACTTGACAGTGGTTTTTTATTGCTATTCAGTTTGCAGGCAAAAGTTTGGTGGTTCAGGTGGGTTTTTCCTGAAGTCAGCAGTTCATTATCATGCACTAAGCATCCACTAACCACTATGTCATGCTAATAAATGCAGTTTGTTCTTTGCAGTGTGGTGTTGCTGATGGTGAAGGTTTTCTAAGTATTTGGCAAGTAAACCAAACCACCTCAAATCCTAAGCCCTACCTGGTAAGTAAACAGAATATTATTATTATTATCATAACAACTGGAGAGTTTCAGTGATACATCTTTGGAAAACTAATTGCACAATAACCATAAGCTACAGTAATTACAAATACTACTTCAACATTACCCTTGTTTAAATTAAAAATCAGAGTCACAAGTAATGACTTTACAACCCCAAAACTTAGTAAAAATACATTCTTCATACATTTTACTGCTTCTTAACAGTACATGAAGATCATGCTTAATTTAAAATTCAGCTGTTGTCATACACTGTACTGGGGACTTCTTCTTTGTCACTTATTGTAGTACCTTTTCATTTTATACTGGATTTTAATCCATTGTTCCGTTCTCAGTTTCAAACTGTCAGTTTTTAAGCTTTGTTTCAAAGACTCTGTGTTTTGCTCTCACTGACATCAGACTGACAGTCGTTACTTTTGATGCAAACAACAACTGGTAAGATTGCATTTTTCTGTTTGTTTTGTTTTTAATAGAGCTGGCAGTGCCACAGTAAAACCACAAGTGACTTTGCATTTATAACCTCTTCAAGTCTAGTTGCTACATCGGGACAATCCAATGATAACAGGTGTGTTTAAAGAAACAATGAAGAATTTCAAAACTACTTATTCATCTCCCTTAACTTGCTAAGCTCTTGGGCATTAAAGTATGGCTGACATTTTAAGGCTCAGTGTTTTAAGTTTTGTTACAGCTTGAACTTGCCAGATAATTTCTTTGAATATCATTTCTTCAGCTGCTTGTTTCCCAAGTTTAATTTGTGAGGAGTAGTCAATAGTTAACCAGTTTTTTCAAGTTGTATTCCAGATGCAACTACTTTGACATGATGCTGTTGCTGGGGGTAGAAATATGTTCAGCAAAGCAGGATAATTCTTTTTCTCTGAAAAGAATAACTTCTATAATTTCTTTACACAACCTATGATTAGTACACATTTTAAAGGTAGAAGGTATAGTTCCACTAAGCAGCATAAGAGAGCAAAGAATTAAAACTCTTAGTTACATGCTCTCCAATAACTACAGAGTGTCAAGGGCTTCTTGTTCAGTTCTGCCTTCTAGACTGACATAAAATGTGAGCACTTCTGGAGTCATCTCACCCCATGCATCACTTTGCAATAGGCCATAATGACTTCTGGTTTTTCTCCCTCAGAAACGTGTGCCTCTGGGACACCTTGGTTTCATCTGGTAACAGTCTTGTACATGGTAAGTACTGGGGTGCAAATTAAACTCTGCTTCTTACTGACTAAGGAAACACAGCTTGTGTGTGCATTTGGGGCAAGGGGAAAACCTTACCTTGGGGAGCAGGTCTAAGTATGTGTTGCACACTAATACATGCACCAGACTGGTTCTGTGTATCCTCTAGCATGATGTTAATCTGCTCTATATAGAAAAGGATGAAGAAAGAACATCATGGAATGGTTTGGGTTGGAAGGGACCTTAAAAATCATCTCTTTCCACTCCCCTTGCCATGGGCAAGGACACCTTTCACTAGACCAGGTTGCTCAAGATCAGCTATACTTTTTTAAAATCAGGAATTTACCTGAACTTCATATTTTATATGAATTTAGGATGTATATAAAATACATACATAAAATTTATGTGAATTTCATGTTTTCTCAAATTTTAAATTCAGGTGTGACCCTCTATTCTAAAGTAACTCAGACTGCATATCATGCTTTCCTGTGCATTAGATCCGGGTATCTCTTGTGAGAGCAATAAGCTGTCAGCTGATAAGACATTACCCATATGAAGGAATGTGTCTGCAAAGTTAGAAAATACTCAGCAATTTACAGGAGAAATGCATTTTAAGATTGAGAGCTACTTACAGTTTCATCTATTAAATTCTGACATCCTTCTTCTTTAGCCTTCACTTGTCATGACCACGGTGCCACAGTACTTCAGTATGCACCCAAGCATCAGCTGCTCATTTCTGGAGGCAGGAAGGGATATATCTGCATCTTTGACATCAGACAGAGGCAGATCCTTTTCACCTTCCAAGCACACGAGTCAGCTGTTAAGGCCCTTGCACTGGACCCTTCTGAGGATTATTTTGTTACAGGCTCGGCCGAAGGCAACATGAAGGTAAGGGCTGGAGGAGCTGGGCTCTGCAGGAGGGTGTTTGGCTGAAGCAGCGTATTGCCACGTGTAAATAGCCAGATAAATGCAGTAACAAAACAAAAACAAACCCCAAAACCCCAAACCTACCCTTGATGTACAGCCTGCTTGCTTTACATTTATAATGTAAACTGAAATATACTGGGAGACTTCTAAAGCAAGTAGGTTTTGTCCTCCACTAAAGATTAGTCTTTTTAATGTTGTGAGACTGAATTTAAGTGGATTAAGCAAAGTGCACAGTTCTGAAATCTTACCTTTGTTTTTCTCTCTCTTGAAAATGTTCTGGCTTTGCCATGGGAGATTTCTTTGTAACACAGGGGGCGCTCAGCAACTTCAACATCGTGTACATTCTGTACACCAAGTTCTACTTTTTCTCCTTTTGCTGTAGCCCCAGACAGCTACTGAGATGTCAGAGTAGCAAGAAACAAACACCAACATGAAAACAAACAAACAAACA
>QWTY01037482.1:381-11877 GCA_008033365.1 Pseudorectes ferrugineus
GCTCCCCAGGGAAGTGGTCACAGCATCAGCCTGACAGAGTTCAAGAAGCATTTGGAAAATGCTCTCAGGCACAAGGAGTTGGACTCAGTGGTTTGGGGAGTCCCTTCCAACTCAGCATATTCCATGGTTGTATAGTTCTATGATTTATATTATTATTTCTACAGAATTGATTACTGAACAGTCACCAGCTGGTAATGTCTCTCAGATAACACCAGCTCCATTCAGATCTCAGTAAGGGAGCTGGAGGTAAAATGTTGCATATCAACAGTGCCAATGCTGGTTTACTCAACCACTCTTACATAATAAATCTTACATCAGTAACATGCACAATTTATGGCAAACAAATGAGGGATTTCACATGCTGCTCAGATTTGTGTTTACACCAAGAAAGAACACGGCCCATAAATAAGATTGTTTGGAAAACATTTACTGCTGTCATACTGATAATGTATTTTAAATCCTGGGGTTATCAAAAAACTGGATTTTTTTTTTCTCCATATTGTTTGACAGCTGAAATTAAACAAATTCTATTGAAGTACAAAGCTAATAGAAGGTTTACTATGTGTGTCATTAGCACCATCCATATAAGGAAACAGAAAATATGAGGTGTGGATTTTTAAAATATGATAAAATGAGAGCACCATTAGATGCATATGAAGGTGTGACTTCAGGCCAGGCATTTTCTTATTAGAATCAAAGTGACTCTATCTTACATTTGTAAATAATCACTGTTATGTGATTCAAGTTGACATCTTTCAAATTATTTTCTCATGCCAAAAATATATATTGCTTTTGAAATATGTTTTAATTGTCAAACCATCTTAATAAAATATAAGACATAAAATTATATACCTTACCATATGCTGCTAGACTTCTTTATGTTCAGGCATAATGAACCTTAAATGATTGATTTAATTTATAAGCTGCATATTTTTTAGTTCTTTAACATTCTATTATTTGTATGGATAATATCAAAGTTAATATGCTAGATTGTTTAAGTCTTGTATCAAAGCTCAGGTTCAACACAAACATTCCACTGTATTTCATTTTTCTTTCCTTTTCAAGGAAAAAACCTGAAATTGAGTTAAATCAAAGCATTCTAGTTGTGTCTGCCTCAAAAATGCTAGAAACCATAAATTCCAAAATTTATGCATGAAGTTTGGATGACTATATTTTGAAAAGTTAATATAATCTTTAAAGATGTTTATTTATTAAGGCAATTAGATGAACATACTGTAATTTTAATCAGAAATCAGAAACTTAGAAAGTGACAAAAGGTTCTGGTTTATTCCATTAGATAACACAGCACACTTTTAAGATTGTCAGTTTTGAAAGGAAAGTATATTTGGAGTGCTTGCTTTGGAATAATAGTTAGTGTTAACTTCAAATTTATGTTTAAATGTGACAAACTGTTCAGATGTTTATGTTAGCAAAGTTATGGACAAAGTCATGAACATATATACAAATTTAAAGTAAATGAAATAATGTATTTTTTAAAGATTGAAGTATAAAGGCCAGCTTAGGTCATGAAGAAATTTAGCCCCCATGTTGGGATGACCTTTTTCAATAATCCCCAACAATAGGTGTATTATTTCATTATTTTCTTTTGTGCATCAATATATGCCTTTCTCTGATACATTTAACTGTTCCCCTGTGCTTCTTGTCAGTTTATATCATTTTTTCTTAGGTTGACTTTTTTCCTTGTGTTTCGCCCATGATTATCTTCCATTTGTTAGTTTTCGTTAGAGAGCTGCCAGGCCAGAAATACTTCTCATCTACATAAAGGGAATTTTAAAATGCTTATTTCTTATGGTTAAACTCCCTCACATCTCCAGCTTTTCTTTCTGTGTTTCTGAGAAGCAAATGCTCAAGGCAGAATATGCTACATGTGCTGATGCAACCTTTATGAAAAAGGTGCAAATATTTATTACTAGCTATTGTGACAGATGTATTCAGATGTGTTACTCTCCAGCCCATGCTCTAATGCACTTGCTTCGGTGGCCTTGAGTTAGAACACTAAATGGTTAAAAACGGTGAAAATTCACTTTTATCTCTTTTTTTCTTAAAGCAGTACAATTTCTAGTTGTTAGTGGATTAACAAACACCAAAACTGGATACTTGTAATATAGGTATGAGCTACATACATGCCTAAAGAGAAGAAATCTTTTCTAAAGTTGGTTTTTCCATGTGGGAAAAAAAAAACTTCCCTCACAGAAGATATAGATTTTCCAGAATTCAAAAGCTTACAAAAGAAAGAAACTTTCAGCAAAGTAAAACTATTTGGAAGCTTCAGGAGAACTGAATGATGTGATTGGCAACTTGCATTCTGTTACTTTTATGTTTATGTACACTTCTATGCCTGCAGCACATAAATACTGTTTGTTAAACTTCTGTTGTTATGGCAAGTGGAAATCACTGCAAAAACATATAAGCATGACAGGCAGTTTCTGAGTAAAAGTAGCCACCCATAACTTTCAAAACAGTTCTTTAGAAAGTGGTCTACATTTCTACTGATCAGTCATATTTTTCGATGACACTCTACCTCATTGAAAGACATTTCTTTAAAGTAAATTATACCAAGTGCAAACTTCTGCTGATATTATTGATAAAGTCAGATATGTTGCACAGATCTGTTATGATCAAGGAAAAATACTACTAATATTTTTTGCAAAGAAAAATCTAAAGTAAATATAGAATTAAATACTTACCTCTTAAAAAAACAGAAAGAAATTGTTTACATAAAAACCATTAAAAAGGAAGACTCCAGCTCATATCAAAGCATTTTTAATACTGTTTGCAAATAAGCACTTGCAGCTAGGAATAGATGCATAGTGTCAAACCACAGGTCCATCTATCTAGCAAGTATCCTGCACCTGACATTGGTTTAAAAGAGAAATCAAAGAAATATCACAAGAAAATACATAAGAAACAAGCACATTCCCCTAGAAAACTGTCCAAGCTATCAACTATTTCTGTCTCAAAGACTTTTTAAGCCAGCCTTACATGCCCAATTTTGTCCTGGCCCCAGATGATGTCCTAGCATCCTCACGGTCCACTGCTATGGAGCAGAGCTGCAATGCCCATGGGGCAATGCTACCCCTGTGCTTATCCTGAACATGACACCTGCTAGATTCCCTTGGCACCCCTGTGGCTCCTACTAGGCATGAGACAGCCTAGTCACTCCTGTTCTTCCCTTCCATGCTGCATTATATCATACTTTTGTTCAGTCTATAACACACTTATGTTTGTCTATAGATTTTCTTTCTTCTGAATTGAAGAGTCCCAGCCTACAAAGACGTCCTGCATTGGGAAGCTGTTCCACACTGTTGGTCATTTTTTCTGAATCTTCCTTTACTCTTTTTCAGTCGTGCTTTATACACTGCTATGAGGTGAAAGAAATGACAGCTGCCTACATGACACAGACGGAAAAATGATTTGTTATTCATTTTCTTCCTAATAATTCCTAATACTAAGTTTGACTCCTGAGCACAGAGATGATTGCAATCATTATTTTATAACTATTTAACCTTGAGATCCTGCTTTTGAGTGGCAATGGTCAGACTGGGACAATCAATCCTATTTGTGAAGTTAGGATTGTTTTTTCCCCAGGACATCATTTTACATTTACTAATGCTGGACTTAATCTGCCATTTTATTACCCAGGCACTCAGTCTTACGAATTACTTTGCAGCTCTTCAGACAGAACTAATATTAACTACTAATAGCTCAGTATCATCAGGAAAATTGCCACCACAGCATTTCCCAAATAATCTATATTGAGTAGAACAGGTTTCAGAACCCAGTGGAACTCCAGTATAACTTCCCATTTAACTTTTTATCTTTTTGTTATGGGTTTGTTTTAGGCAAAAAACATTTAATGAAATAATTTCTGCTTAGAATTACACAGTTTTACTTTCCAAAAGCAATTCAATTCTCAACAGTTTATGTATTCAAATGCCAGTGGTTTTCTTCCTCAAAAATCTCTGGAGCCTGTTTATGGTTAGTTCAACGATTTCAGGTGTATCACTTCCAATTATTCTCCTGTTACTTGCATTACTTTTAGATGTTTTGTATAAAAAAATATGGTCAAAACTGTAAAGAAATTAAATGTCAGGCCTAGAACAATGTCACTCTCTCAGTTAAGGATCTGCATGGAATTAACATAATTTTCTTAAAGAGCTGGAAGTAAAGCTACAGCATTTCTAATACAAACACATGCATATTAAAAGGGGACTTTCTCCTTTCGCCTGACACCATGAGGCAGTTAACAGACCTGTTCTGTCAATGGATGGTGTCTGCCATAAGATTTTTATCACTGATAAACCTTTTGTGTGTCTAAGCTTAAACAGGGGAGTAATTGTTGGGAGTACTGCTCTAGTAAAGAGTTTCCCAAATGCCATGGTTTATTTTTTAGCATTATAAACATGCTGTGTAAATTCAGCATACAGTCACCCTGTGCATTACAGCAACTGTGACTTGGATGGGAGTTTTGTGGTCAGTATAGAGCAGCCACACCAGATTCCCAAAAGAGAGTGATCTGCCTTCTGGCTGTGTTTGTAGGATCCTGTGTTGGAATAATATTTCCTTTTAAACCTCATATGAAGGGAAAACAAATTACAGAATAACGCCAGTCAGGGATTTTTTAATTTTTTTTTTTTTTTTTTAATTTCTGCCATTATAGTTTAACAGGTTTCAGAAGTGTCACAGGTTTTTGCCAAATGCCATCTCCATGTTCTATTTGTCTTTCTTCTCTGGTGGAGTGCATACAGTAGCATGCATGTAACTTCCACATAGGGAGATAATACTAGCATAATGTATAAAAAATAACATATACACAATACAAGCAAACATATATGAGAAGACATCTAATTTCTTGACCAAAATAACAAAAATCTGAATAAGCAGTGTTGATATGTCATGGTTTTTCAGTTCAAATTCTTGAAGATCCTAAAAAAATTAAAATAGGGAATAAAATAATTTATTATGAAGAAACTAGATATGGGTAAAGAAAAAGTTTAATTACATCTAATCATATTTGCAGTGATTCATGATGGCTATTTACATCAAATGATTTTTTAAATATTAAGTACTAAGTCCATTTAAATGTAATAACTTGTATGGCAAATTTTCATTTTTATTTCAGAGCCCTGCTATTTTAAAATTTGTCATTAGAACTAATAAGAAATTATATTGAAACTACTCCGTACATTTAAATGAAGCATAAATCAATTATTGAAGCAAGGAATTTTTTCATCATTGTAATGATTATTGGAATAAATTTAATCTTGAGATGTTTCATAATGAAATGTGCAATAGTAAAAAAATTACACGAACTTAATTTTTACTATGTGCTATTTAAAAATGTTTCTCAGTAGCGAAACATTTAAGGGAAAACACAAAATCCACGGAGCATTCTAGACTATGAAATATAAAACCTAGGCTAATTTGCCCTAACATACTGGAATTCTGCATGTGATTTCTTGTCAGACAACAGTATTGATTAATTCTTTTACGTCGTTCTCTATCCTGCAGTCTTCAGAAAGAACGGCAGAGAACCAAGGTGGTTATAATCAGGTTTCTAATATAAAGAGATAAAAGTGCAAGAAGCTTGGAAAATTGTTAAGAGTGGAACATTTACACTTATCTGCATCTCATTTAGTAGAAAATGAGAATAGCTGTGATGTGACAGCAACAATATCTGACCAGTGTATTGCTGTGAGAAGGGCAGCACAGTGGATGCGAATGTGGTGCCCAGTGACCATTTCATTATTCCCAGTTCTTTGTAACCAGGCAAGTGGAGCTGTTTGGTCAGAAGGTATAATGGCTGCACTTTGACAAACTATGAGGACAGGGCTGGTCACTGACAGAAGCCTCTCCAGCTGTGCTGAGAAGGTTGTTATGGCATCATACCTCATCCCCTCTCCTCTGCTAAGTATGCTGCCCTCATTTGCCTCTCATCGAAATGTCTCTGCGCCTTGTTCCCCTTAGGCACAAAGCACTCCTCCCAAATGGGTCTGCAATCCACTAACTTCTTGCCTATCACATCTCTCCTAACGCACACTCCATCGCAGATGTCTCTAGAATCTAATAGGATTGGTTCAGAGGGAGATGGGGTAGCTGGCAGGTCCTTTGCCCATTTCTGATAGGGATGCATATATGTATTTAAGAATCAGGCTGTATGATCCCAAGCACTTCCGATTTTTGTTTGCCTTAAACCATCAAGTTGTGCTGTGCCAATTTGCATTGCACCTGCTCCTTGTTCAAAGTCTGTGGCCTTTTTTCCAAAACCTGGTACAGAATTTTTATTTTTCTTCTATGAACTTTCAAACTGAGTGTTATAGGCATTAAAAATAGTGGTGGTTACAAATGATACTGCACAACTTGCCCCTATAGAGACTATACAATTCCAGAACTTCTTTCTATCCTACAATGACTTTTCCACCACAAAGACATCCTTTGCAGAGATGGATTCATCTTCTACTGGTTAACAGCACAATGAACAATTAGCATCCATATGTTATTAATAGGATGATATGCATCATATCAACTTTAATATCTGAGGTTTTTTTCCTTTTTATTTTCTTCTGAAGAGAACACTGTCTGTAAAGGTAGTTTTACCTTTAAAAAGACTGTCAACTTCTTTCAGCTGGGGTGTTTTTTGCGCTTTCTTTTGGTTGACTAAAATACTTGGCTTTGGATATAACCATGTATCCTTATCAGAACACTAAAATATATGTATGTTTGAGATGCTGCATATTTAATTAATTATAAATGCTAAAACACAGTCATTTATCTTCTATAAATAGAATTTTGTAAAGCAATATTTTTTTAACATCGCTGAGTGATTTCTTTTTTTATAAATACATAATTCTTCACTGTATCATCAACATGTTTCATAAACATATACAACTACAGTAGGAAGGCACAAAGTGGAAATGAGTATTCATAGTCTCGTTAGTTCTACTGTTCACAGAAAGTTCCCAAAAGCACAATGAGGCAATTAGGAAACTTAAATTCCTTCTGTCAAATACAAATATAATGTGGACATTAGACTCCTGGAGACAGATCCTATGATCTTGCTACAGGAAAAACTTCTGGGTTAAGCAGGAATGGTTTGCTTGGAGAGAATTTAGAAGAATTAGGTCTAGGTTATAACAATACTAAAAACATAAAACAAAACTTCCCTCAGCTTCTGTGGAACCAGAATTTATCTACTACAATCTCATGCTTCTTGTGTTCTTCTATCTCATATCTGAAAACAGTTTGCAATTTTAGAGCTTTAATCTTGTTTCCTCAAGAAAAAGGTGATCCTATTATCCTCTGTATCAATGTCTGTTTCTCTTAACCATGTATGATTTTTAACTTAGTTTGACCAAATTTTAACCAAAGTTGACAGATGTTGTGTAAATACTTCTCCAGGTAAAGTGCCTTGCCTGAGGGAAACATAACATACTTACCCATGACAGATGCAGGAAACAGAGGATGAAGCCATGGCAAACCAGCTTCATTATTATTCTGCCTTCAGAATCTTTTTTTGAAAGTTGCAGGTTTATTAGACTGAGCAGTGCTAGGGAATTGTGAAGATATGATTTCTAAGTTGGACTGTAATAATTTGATCTATGATGAAAGAAATCCCTGTATTTTACATTAGTTTTCATTCAGCTGAAATAAAATGTAAAAAGGCAATTGTATCTAGATGACTTGTCCCTTCTTTGTATTGAAATGTATTCTGATTCCCAAGTTTATTTGAAACAAAAAGGTGTACTTCTGGATGGTCTCCCCCATGTCTCTATTCACTGTGTAAAAAAAAAAAAAAAAAAGTGTTCCTTTCAGTTTATTCAGTCCACTCTCTACTATAACTGGATTTCTTCAGACATCATCATCACAAGGACCATGTATTATATCCTTTTGAGCACTGAGTCAGGGAGTCCCCATTTTTCCTGTTTATAGTACTGTTAGAAAACCCTGTTTCAATGTTACTAACACTTTGTTGAAGGAAATAAAAGGCTAAGTATACATAACCCTTTTAAACCATCCTTTGTGTATTGTTAAAATAAAACTTGACTTTTAATGGATGTGCAAGAGTCAGGGCACTGAATTCCAAGTATCTTCTTCCTTTGCTTTTTTAATTCCTTGTTTAGAGACAGAATGCTTTTTTCCCTCCCCCATTGGGAAAACATCTTCTAGAAGACAAGAGAAAGAACCTGGAGGATAATGTTGCCAACAGCACGTCAGGAACGATTACTGCAAATGAAAAGCGAACCTCCTGTTTTGACTTTGGGCAGCCAGTAGAGGAGAGCTGAAAGAAGCTACAAAAAAATTGCTTGTATATATAACTCAGATCAAAACTATACAACTGTTAGCCAATATTCTCTTCTCAGAAAGCATGCTCAAAACCAAAAAAAGTCTTCTATTGACTAGATCTTGTCCAGTGTAAGAGAGAGTGGTAAGTCAATAAGACAAATGGAGAAATGGCTACAAATGGCTAAATCAAAAATGTCTGTGGTTCATTTGAGCTACTGAATTAAAAGAGACAGTCCTGAGTCACTGTCACTGGCCAAGAATTTATTTACAGCCAAGATTTAAAATTAACAGAATTCATATTAATGAAAAGTCATAATTTACAGGGTATATCTTGAATGACATCCTTGACCCAAAAGGGGAAGAAATGAGGAAGACAGGAAATCCTCTATTAAAGTATTAAAATCCAAAAGTGAAATGAAAATAAAAGTTAAAATCTTTTACTCTACATCAATTTACCACATCTGTGAATTCTTCACTCCAATTTCCCACGCAGTTAGCATGAAATCTCCTCTAAAAGATTAAGGAGACTATCTTCACATTAATACTTCACTGCATCACAATGATTTTAACTTTTCATTTACAAGTATCTTTTCCAACATTCAGCTAACAAATTCTAAACCCAATCTTAATCACTGTGTTACAGGAGCTAGGATTAATTAGCCAATACACAAACAAGTGGACAGATGTGATACAGAAAGGTTACATCCAGCATTTTTATAACTGTTCCCTAACTTCTGCTACATTTACATTATAATTAACTGCATGGCTAGACTGCCCAATCAAGTTCTAATTGATCCTAATTTAGTTAGATAAAGATAGATAAATTAGTATTTCTTAACACGAGCTGTTTACATCTTATTCGTGTATACTGGAAGTCTTATTTTCATATCTCTGCTACTCTGATAGTAGCAGAGGTCAACCCTAACTGCAGCTGCTTCCACTGGGATGCTCTGTTAGGTTGTCATGGGCAACTCTGGTTGCTTAAGAAGTGAGCAGAAAGAGAATTCTTCATCTACCAGGACTTCATTAAGTTCAGGGTACTTAATTAAATATTCCCTACTCATGCCCCTACAGTCTCCTAATCTATGTGCTTCAGATTAGGTTCAAGGAGAATTTTCCTAAATTGTTTACAAATAGTTTGCCAAATCTTTGCCACTAGGTTTTACAACCTTTCCTCTTGCTACACCACAAAACATCTGTTTAATACCTGTCTCTATCACCTGTAAAGAGGAAGCATTTCTGTGTTACTTTTCAGGAAGCAAAATAATTAATGTGGTTATCTTTTCTGTGAAATGTATGTAAACATAAGAATTCATAGGAAAAAGAAAAATAAAGGCTGATGTAAAATTTATGAACTATAAGAGGTGAAAAAAAATGTAGAAAGTCTAAACAGATTTGCTGCCCTTACTTAGCTTTACCTCTAAGAAGGCAAACCTCCAAACTGGACATCTGCATTGCTGTATCATTTAACCAGTTTATAAAGTTATGTGAACCAACTAGCTCATTACTGCAAGTTGCAAAACACTTAATTTATTCATACAAAATTGAGTGTTCTATTTTACAATGTGTTAATCCAGAGGGATCAGAAAATTATTCTAATAGTGAAACATTTAAGTATTAAGTACTGTATATTTTATTGATTTACATGACAGGTGAAAATATATCTCAGTTATAAGGCTGTCAGAACAAAAGAACCTCCCACAGTTTCTACCTAATATACATTTGGGTGTGAAGAAGTTGCTTTCATGCAAAGAAGAACAGTTTCACCTCTGAATATTACATGTTGAACCACTTCTTTTTTTTTGTTTTACACTAGAGGAGCAGCTAGAACTAAGATTCACCTCATGTTTTCTGCTCTCTGAGAAAACTGTAGATTTTTCCATGAAAGTTGGTTCTGAATCCCTTCCAACCTTGACCATTCTGTAATTCTGTGAAAGCTACTTTAACTGACAGTTCCTCAAATTTAGATCTAAAATACCAATACAAAGCACCTGACCCTAATGATTTCATTGTCTTCATTAGGCTCTGGATTACAGCAAGATGCATGTAATTATGATGCAATGTATTTGTGGTAATATAACTGTACCCTTTGTTTCTGGGGTCAGGGGAGTACTGTTCTCACAGCCTTTGCACAAGGACAAAATAAGTGAGTCAAAGATCTGATGTTAGATCAGTTGTTTGTATAAGTTTGCACTGATTATGAAGGAGCATTCACTTAAATGTTATATCTTAATACGATGCTACAACGCTTTCCAAGGTATTAATCATGTTTTCTAAAGTATGTAATGTAAAATGTTTCTTATGTTGTTGACCTAACTCCAAAAAGGCTTTAAAGCTTCCTCTTATAAGATAGTTCTGTATCCTCCTTCCCCCAGCTCTGGAATGGGCACCGTGTCGCTTTACTCAGACAACACAAAGCACTGAGAGCAGGTGGCCTCACGGTGGAAGAAACTAATCTGAAATATGCGGAGCATGCACGATTCAGGTTGGTTTGTGAATAATTATAAATCAGAAACAAAATCAAACCCATTGGTGAACAATCCAGACACTGGGAAAACAAACAAACAAAGACTGTAATTCATCAGCTAAAGTTTTTTTCATACAAGCAGTTCACCCAGCTCTATTAAAGCTGCTGGAGAAATCTCATAGAAGAAACCCATTAAGCACTTCAAGTGTGTTATTTTCGCTCTGGGCTCAGAGAGTCTTTTTCTGTGTCATTGCACTGGTCCCACTCAGATGAAACAAGCAAATATAGAAATATTGGCAGCTTTCATACTTGCTTTTTGTCCCAAGCCCAGCGGGTGAACAGCACTGAATTTCCTTGTTTGTAAGCTCTCCTAAATGAGCCTAAAGGGTCTTGCTCATGAAGGTTGAAATATCTGGCAAATAGTAACAGCTCTGGATTGCAGCTTATAATTAGAATTGCTTGAGCCAGTTCAAAAACAGTGAATCGAGCCAGAACTTAGTCCATTGAAAAATCCCTCCATTTCAAAAAAGACTCCTTTAGATAATGAAAGATTTAACATTTAAAATTTCATATGCAACAAAATATTATTAGGTAGAATTTGTTTTCAAATTATTAGTTCTGGTCTTCAATGATGAATTATTGTTCATTTAGTGTCATCTGTGAAAGAGACAGCTTTCCTGAAGAAGTAAGCTGAGAATTACTACATTTTACAGTCATTGGCATTG
>QWTY01037483.1:0-16050 GCA_008033365.1 Pseudorectes ferrugineus
TTTTTAATGACTTTCCTGTGTTAATCTGGATGTCAAATGCTTTCATCAGGGAATTTCTTTGCCCTGCATATGCTGTAGCCTCACTTCTCACCTCTAGTGCACACCAGGCCTAATCAAGTCTCTATACTACCATAAAGCACTACACAGAATTTGCAATCGTCATTGGCTGTGTAAATGCCAACTCCTTTAAAGGCTGTATTTGAGTTAAGGAAGGGGTTTGGGCATAAATACGGGTGGTCAGTAATGACTTAGTCCAAGGGACCTACCTCCTGGCTCTTCAGGTGGCTGGTGCTCAGGGTTTGGCAGTCTGTGCTTTTTACTGAATTTTCTTCTATTTTTCAGTGGCAATGTGAAGTCTCAAAGAGCGTATTCCTACAGACCTCAGCATTGGTAGCTGTCATTTCCTGATGGGATAGGTGAGTCCTTGCTGCTGCTTCCTCACAAGGTCACCCTTGAGGATCCAGGGGCTCATGCCCAAGAGGTGCTCAGCAGAGGGTGGTTTTAAGGGAGCAGCTGCTGCAATAAGTCAGGTCCCTGCTCTGGATTGTCTGCCAGAGATAATTTGCCTTATATCATAATTTAGGCAGCTGAGCCTCCTTATTTAGTCATCTAAATATGTACTCTGCTGCTTTATATCCTGAGGTCTCTGTCAAAGATAGACCCCTGTTGTGGGACTTCCAGCTCCCTCCCTAGTGTGCCCTGCTCCCTGCAGTGCCTGTACCCACCATGCTGCCAGCTCCTCCTGGCCAAGGGGCTTTTCCTTCCCCCCAGTCCCTTCCAACTTGTTGAGAGAGAGTGTCAGTTCTGCTTCTTCCTGCAGATGAGATCTGCTGCCTGGTGCAATGAGAAGTTATCAGAATGCAGAGCTCGTTTGACACATCATGTCAGTGATGTGATACCCAGGAAAGCACAAGCTTTTATTATATTAAATATTAGTTTAAATAAATATTAGTTAAATAATAATTAATATTTTATTTATTATATATTATTATATTTATATAAATATATAAAATATTAGCATTTTGTCAGAGGGCTCCAACACTTAAAAGTTAGCCAGGCTGACTTTAGTATTAGCAGAGAGTTTTGGGCATCCTGCAGACAGTCAGCCGGAAGAGCAGATCCTGCAGCAATGGGCCTGAGGTCATTTTAATACCGCTTTTGTGTCTTCATAAAAAAATGTAACTTCTGGTGTCACTTGCATGAGAGTTGATGTTTAACTTTTTGGCCTTTAAGAAATTATAGTTTGACATGAATTTTAACTTTCCTGGCTAATAAAATTATCATGATGGAGCAGCCCAAGTAAATAATAGATACAATAACTCTTCTTTGCCTATTGTGTGCTTTTACTATTCATAATTTTTAGGACCATAGATATTAGATACACTTACGTAAGACTTAACGAACAGTAATTATCTTTTGGCTAAAGCAAAAGCCCAAACGAATGCTAAGCTGCATTATCGCTTGGCTTCTGACATGAGCTGATAATCAGATTTTCTTGCTTAAATCCATGGTGCTTGAACAATGCTACCCACTGTCTGTCCTTCCCGATATTACCCTTAATTAGAAAGAACAGAAACACAAATCTGAATTATTTCAAAATCTGTTTTCCATGGTCAGTGGTTGGAAGGGCTTAACTTTATTACAAATAAACCTGGCTTTATTTACTAATGCAATCTGAAATGCTGGGCCTGTAATAGTAGATAGTCTAATAGTGTGGTGTTTACATGCTGAAAAATCTTGTGTGGGCAAAGTATTTTGTAATAAATCGTTAAGTAATTGAATTATGATTCTTTTATCCAATTAATAAAGCAGAAAAGGAGACCCATAGGAAGCCCTATACCATAGTTTAGGCCAAGTAATGACACATTGTTCTCTAGCCTTGTTCTTTGTATGTAGGACTTTCTTCTAAGATGCATTTGGCGAATGCCTGTTTCTGTCTTTCCAAACACTAGAGACTTTAATTTGTCTTTCTTTCCTAATCCTCTGTATTTACTGGCTCCTTGTTTCTGAACTTTTAATGAAAGGTTGTTTTTTTTTTTTTTAATGTATAACAGGGGAAATCATTGTATTTGGCTCTTCTTATTTGTTTAGAGGTCTGGAAGCTCCTTTTCCACCACTAAATACAATCTTTTAATTTGCAGTGATAAGTTTCACTCTCTG
The DNA here is from genome assembly GCA_008033365.1 of Pseudorectes ferrugineus. Lineage (NCBI taxonomy): Eukaryota > Metazoa > Chordata > Aves > Passeriformes > Pseudorectes > Pseudorectes ferrugineus. The sequence goes on from QWTY01037483.1 coordinate 2,161, forward strand.
TAAAAAGCCAGAAAGATTATCTTATGCTACCTGATCTCTCTAACTCCACTCTGATATAATTGCAAATATACTTTTATTGTAACTATTGTAGTAAAATGCAACTTTAGCAAAATATAATTTTAAGTCTACCAAAAAAGCAGAAGACTAAGACTACGTAAACGATTTTTTTAGTGAATGCTTTTTGTTTCATAGCATATATATGTGTAGCTCTTGCTAATGTACCACAACACATATAAAACTTATATGAACAGTTGGAGTTTCCTGCAGCATTTTCAAGCTACCTCCTTTTTCTAGTAAAATATTGTTCATCTTTAATAGATATTTTGTGCATAATAAATAGTTATTTAAGGGAAAAGCCAGGAAGAAAACCGCAGTGTTCTTGGCAAGCCAACAATTGAAAAGTACAGGTGCTAGGAGTGGGTATAGACCTAAAGTAAATAGTTAGTTGCTTTTTTTTTTTTTTTTATCAAAAGAAGGTACCTTTCATTCTGAGAAATTTATTTCTTTTAAATATTTGCAATCCACAGCTGATAGCACATAATGCCACTTTTCTTTCTTCCTTTACAAAGGGAATAGCTTTTGGTAACAAGCAGATGCTTGAGTGGCCTGTGTGGCATGAGGTGTACCATCAGCCAAGAAAATCAATATTTACTGTTCTAGTATCTTTGTGGTGTGGGAGTTTGCCTTGTTTAAAAAGTGGATTGTGTATAATATATAAGGCCTTGCTTTTAGTTGACCAGAAGAGGGGTGTTATTGAAAAGGGCATGTTCTCAGCAATGAGTCACACTTAACCCTCCATGTCCTATAGTTCTGGTCTGCTCATTTATTACACAAACCAAAATCAGCTGGATGGTTAGATCTCAGAGGTGTGCTTGCAGTTGTTCTTATCCTTAAAACTATTTGTTTGGACATCATCAATATGATTAATAACAACAGTAAAAGCAGTAATTTGTTCAGCAGCAGAGTGAGTCCCCAGCCCCCAGCAGAGACCCTGAGACCACTGCCTCCTCACGGTTTGCAAGAGTGGAGTTCTCCTGGCAGTGATTGCAGCGAGGGCTGGTAGGGGAGGCATCAAATCTGCATTTCACTGTGTGGAAAAATACAGGTCTGTGCACTACTTGGCTACTTGGGGAAATAAACTTTTCCCCTCAAGGAAACATTCATATTGAATAAGACAATTAAGAAATCTCAGGAATGGTTTGCCAGTAATAATGGTTTACTTTTTGAGATTTCATTTGCTGGAAAGACTTGGATCTTTGTTTTGGATTGATTTCCCCCTCCCCCACCTGCATTATAAAAAGAGAGTTTCATCCATTGAGATAAATTCTCATGCTACCTTTGCTTGCACTGAGCCTTTCATCCTTATTTTTTTAATCCATAGTGGTAGAGTATAAATGAGGAAAACAGATGCTAAAAACGGCTGTAGGGAAGTTATGAAGTTTGCAGGCCAATTTGGTGAAATGGGAAGGCACTCATGGAATGGAAATGATTGCTCATTTCACTGTTCAGCTTTGCTCTTCTCTCTCTCCTGCCATGGTTTATTAGGCAGATGCTGTTTACAACGCCACACTTCAAATATTTATGAGTTGCAGTTATGCAGGAGCATAAACCTCTACTCTGTAAAACTCTTGATCCTGTGCAAGGCTCTTGATTGTGTCAGAAACTGTGAGTGCTTCTTTAATGGAGAACTGGAGTGGTGAAGAGTTTAAGGGTTCCAAAGTCAGTCTCCTTGCTGCTATTCAGTGCCCTTGCTTTTGTCATCTTTGCCAGGATTTGGGAATCTAGAAGGGAAGAGGGAATCTGTATGCAAATAAATGATGGAAATGTTTTTGGACATGTTATGCACAGAGAATGACAGCCTGCAGAGAAAGGTGGGTGTTCAGTCTCCTGGGAGCTTGGAAGCTGCAGGAAGTGTCAGTCCTGAGCCTGGCTCAAAGACCAAGGCCTGGCTTTGGAGGCTGGTGGAGGGATGTCTACCACTGAGCTACTTCTTCCCACTAACTCCCCATGAGCCTTACTTCCTGTTGCTGTCAAAATCTCCTCCCTTGCATTTTCCTAGGGTTCTCTGGCTTATCCAAGAGATTGGGGTTAAGTGCCCAGGGTGTAAACTGTAGGGCTGGCATGCATAATGTAGACAAAAAATGTATTTCAGTCATTGATGTTTCTCTTGATAGCCAGAGGGTTGAGAAACATGGAGGGATGTGGAGGGGAGGTGGAAGGTCTGGCATACTCAGGGGACTGGTCAAGGTCATGGATGCTCACTGGGGCCCTAAAGCTGCGGGGGAAGGACTCAGTGAGAGCTGCTGCAAACACAAGAGGGCTGACATGCCTAAATGCACAAGTTACTGTGCATTTGATAAACATTAGCTCTGCATAAACCAAAACAGATTCTCCAGTAGTCAACACACTGTGATGTTTAATTGGTCTCTGTGTAGCTCCTGGGAGTCTGTGGGCTTTATCTTCCCCAGCTTCTGATGCTTAGCCTTAAAAAGCTCACCTTAAAATAAGAAATTGAAGTTATTTGTTTGAAAATGAATGTGCGATAACAAGAAGTGATGATGAATGGAAAAACCTTTCTAAGTTTCAAACTGTATCAAAACTATATATATCTTCTTTATAAACTCTTCTTGTGCCTGGAATTTTAAAAGGGCAGAATTTTCTGGAAAATACTTCTTACACCTCCACTTCAGTGCTGTTTGTTCAGGGTAGAAGTACAGTGTCTCATGCAACACGCACAGAGATATGTGTAATCTCACTGGTGTTTCACTTCATAAAGCACTCAGAGAGGAGGAGTCTTCCCTGCCTGGCCCTGCATTTGTGGTACTGCTGAGGGTGTTGTGTGGTCCTGGGGTCAGCACCAAGTTCCAGGGCAATCTAGCTAAACAGGGGAGTCAAACCTGGGGGAGCTTCCCCTTCTCAGAAAAATATGTATGGGCACATAAACATGTGTGATATGCAAAACCCTTCAGGGATTAGTGTCCAATAAGACTCGAAGTGGAGAGGAATTATTTACTATAACTATACTTGTGTGATAAAATTATTGCATTGTATGTGGCAGCATCATCTTGTGACATATACATACAGTAGAATCAGATCACATGCCATCTTTAGGGTAATTTTTAAATTTTCGTCAATTGCAAATGGCTAAAAAAATCTATGGCAATGAATTTCTATTTCTTGCTTGTTATTAGCAGTATAAAGGCATCATGTGTTGCTTATTGCATTGTTTTCTTGCAGCCCTTGCCTTTTTAAAAAATTATAGTTATAATTTGCCTGAAGATACCAGTACTTTTTTTCACGCTAACAAGAATTATTTCAATTTTCTGACCTAATCTTCCTCATAGTCCAGAAGAGATCACCTGGTGAATGGCAGTAGCACTGAAATAGAGCAGTTCAATCTCCATTTTAAGAATTCTCAGGAGTGAGGAGGCTACTGCATTTCTCCCAAACCAACTCTCCCAACAGCTACATCATTGTCAGCACCTTTTGCTTTTCTACATCCACCTTCCCATTTTTGGATAACACTGTATTTATCGATCTCTCAAAGACAGTCACCTTCTAGATGATTTTTGCAAGTAAAAATTTTGGCCTTTTTCTCCTGCCATGGTGCAGTCCATAGGTGAAGTCATTGTAGTTTCTCTTTTTCATCTTTCTGTATGACTCTGACACAAAATTCCATTTTTTTTCGAGATGGGCTGGAAGCGCACCAGAAACATGTCGTACTGATTTCCATGAATACCATATTCTGTGTCTTGGAAAGAGCCATGACGACACCTCGGCATGCAGAACCTACTTAGGAATATTGCCTTGAGTTGTTAGGACTCAGCAGGAGGGGCTGTGTAACCTTTTAGCTTACCCTGAAAAGCAGAAGGTCCAGTTTGTTTCTTCCCAGTAGTCTAGGGTCAAATGTTTGCTCAGTAGGGAGCAAGAGGTTTTCGGTATAGTCTCCAGCTTCAAAGGAGAATTGGTGTGAGGCCAAATGCCAAGTGCTTTGGAAATTTCTCCTGGTAGACTAAGGGCTACAGTTTATCTCAAATTATTGCCAAGAGAGGGCAGAGATTCATAAGGGAAGCTCAAATTTAGGGACTGAGTCAAATCCTTAGCACTAGGTGTTTGGAAACATATGCTGAGAACAGGAGAGGACTTACTTGATTTAGCAAGTCTGCTGTTTCCTTAAGATAAATTTGGATTTTTATGTCTTCTAGACTGACAGCTGTGAGAATCTTCTGAAGTGCATTTTGAAAGTGACAGAGCAAGTGTGACCTATGCATACAATTTCCAGTAATATATAGGGCAAAATGAAAATGCACTTTTTGTGTTAGGTTGCAAGATGGTTGAGCATTAACTCATAATGTATTAAAGTGTTCTCAGACTGCCTCTATGTATAGATTGCAAGTTGAATGTCTGACATAAGGAGAAAATTGTCAGATATGAAAAATAGTTTATGCATGGTCATCAAGAAGAATATTGGGAAAACAGAGAAGCTGGATCATTCTGAGTGGTTTTCAACTTTTTACATAAACTAACTTCAACCTATGTGAAATGTGTAAATAAGCTGTAATACCTAGAATAAGAGGGAAAAGGTTTTGTTGATATATGGATTATCGGATATTGCTGCTGCAATTTGTAATCTTTATTCATTATTATAAGGTATGGACATCCTACTCTTTAAGTTTTATTTTATCAGTGGTGGAAGGCAACAAGGACACATTGTCAAATTTTAACTTCTCAGATTTAATTGTTTTGTATTTACTGTCAGTCTTAGATAGTGTCTTGTCTTTTTAACAGCTGAAACAGTCATGCTGCTTCTGAGAAGTGTCAGGGAAAACTTTGCTGGGCTAGTGGGGAAAGATGGAGACTATTTCTCTGAGAAACACTGGAGCTCCCTGGGAGCAGCGACTAGATCTCAAGCAGGATTTATGCCTCTGTCCAGGATTTGCCTTTTGTTAGAGACCTGAACTTTGCAAAGAGCATAATTATTTTTATGTTATTATTTAGAGTTGCATTAACAGAACTGCTCTTCTTGGCAGGGTCTGGTCAAGTTAGCCCTTGTATTTGATAGCATGTGGAGTTTTTTTCCCTTGTTCTGAGCACAAGAAGGATGACAGTGGGCCAATTTCCCAAGAAAAAGTTCACCTTGATTAAACCCAGCAAGATTAGGGTGTCATAGGGAGAAGCCAGATCCAAGAGGTAGAACAGAAGCAATTCACAAGCAAAAGAAGAGGGTACGAAGAAGCCTGAAGGTAAAATTCAGAAATAGATGTGGAGACTGCTGATGGCTTTAGAGCATGGCAATGGAGAATTTAGACACCACCATAGAAAATGAGCTGCTACAATACTGGGTAGAGTTTATAAACTCTTTCATGCTTTTTTCCTAGGTGCTTAGCAAATAAGTGGTCCTCTAAATGTCATTGGGAGGGCTCACTGGAAATCAGATGCTGAATTTTTTGTCAGGCTGAAGGGTTGTCCCTTACACCTGATTTATTTACAAGCAAACTTGCTGTTGCAGGTCGTTCTCAGTTCAAACAAGGGGAAATTCAGGCTCTCTACAGCAAAGCATTTGAGCACAAAAAAAGTTAAATGCCAAGCAGTTAAGTCTGGGTCTGGCTTTAACCCTAAGGATAGACTTAAGTATTTTGTCAGGTCCCATGTATGATGCCTGAACCCTTTGCCTTGGCAAAAAGAAGTCAGCTGAATTGTGTTGTGGGTTTTTTCCTCCCCTCCAACATAAATTTTGAATGTAGCCAGTGTTTCTAATTATTGTCTGGTTACTTTACACAGGTATGTGCCTGATTTATAGAAAGCTCGCTTAGCAGCACGACTGTCATTCAGGATTTGCAGAAACAGCCTTCTATTATTTGGTAGTGGTTTGGTTTCTGAAGGGCAGGCTGTAGACACAAACAAGAGACGTAGCCCTCAGAAACATTCATGCAGCATCCTTCAGGAAGGGAGGGGAGGTTATCCAAGTCTCCATGCTGCTGTACTCATATAAATGCTCCCTCTTTTGTTGCTGCTGGACTCCAAAGAATAAAACCAAAACACAAAGCGAAGGCAGCACCACTGAGCAAATGCCACAGTGTTCCCTTAATCCATGTGGATCAAAAAACATGAACGTTTTGATTCTGTAAAGAATCTTCCTCAGCATGCTGGATTAATCACATGGATTAATAAAACACTGTTGCACTCACTCAGTGGTGCCTCTTCTGCTTTGTGTTTTCTTTTATTATTCTTTGGAGCCCTGCAGGAACAAAAGACGGCGTGTTTATGAGAGTACCATAGGCACTGGGAATTCTATAAACCTCTCCCTCTATAAGGTATGCTTCTTGAATTTTTCCCCATGGATCATATACTGCAGATTTGTCTGCATACTAAACCCTGCACTATCTGCCTGAAATACACTCAGTTTAAACCCAGTGTTCTTTCTTTCATTGTGTTTCTGTTTAGTTCTGCAGAGTGTGGCAGGGAGCACATGTGGAATGCTCTCATCTAGCTGCTTTTGTGGAGCAAACACTTTTGTGTATCATTTCAGTCACTGGCTGGAGAGTAGAGCTGGTGGGCAGGGGCAGCTTCGGAGAAGCACACAATTCTAGCAGCTCTCATACACAGAAGTGACTCGGGATGTACAGACTTTTCATTAATATATACAGTTTTCATTAATATATACTCACACATGAAAATACATGCTACTGTTAGCCTTTGGGAAGCTGTGTGATAAGATGCCAGCACTTGACTATTAAACTCTCTCTGTACACTGATTCCAGTTCTCTGTATTTTTTTAATGACCTTTGCTTTCCAAAAAGCATTCTTTTCTGCCTCGTAGATGAAGGCTGACCCCTTCCTCTTCTGTAGGCCCCCACTTCTTTTCATCAGTGCAGAACGTAGGATGAGTAGTAATCAATCTTGTGTTATAGATAGGTTAAAGGTCTGAAATTTCAGGGTTTAGCAGAGCTAAAATTGAAGTTTTAACCCTTGAAAAGAGGACATACTATGGTCCCTGGATGACCCTAATGGAGTTAATTTCAAAGATGCAAAATAACTTATTTTTTGTGAGTAGGATATTCTCAAAGATTTCTCATGTGTTTATTAGTCATAGGGTTGGGTATACAGTAATGAAAAAAAGTGTCCTAAAAAAATATACCTTGAAGGCTTTCTAAAATATTCTGCTCATGACTTGCATATCCATGTTTTATCTACGTACATGCCTGTGTTTATTGTTATCCACCGTAATTAGAGATTCTGGCCTTTGTCTGTTAGTCCAGTCTCACAGCCATTCCGCCTTTCAGGACACCTGGGTTACATTGAACCTAACAAATTACAGTGTCATGGTCTCTTACAGAAACCTAGCATGCATACGAACTGATATCCTCTATCCTAGGCCTTCTGGAAGATCTGTTCTAAAGGATGTAGGTGCCATAGCAAATCAGTCCAGCAGAGTGCTTTTTTCAAACAGTGAGTGTCTGTATCCTCTTGGAGATGGGCATTTTTTCACAGGACCAGGGAAACATCTTTCTCTCACTATTCCTCATTGTTTCTCAGGCTTCCTAAATTCTTTCCATTCCCACCTTCCTACCCACGCCTTTGTCCCAACATGTACTGCAGCCTCCCATTTAGGCACCCACTGCTGCAGAGCTGGGTGACTGTTGTATGGCACCCACCACCTACAGAATGCTCCAGGCTCCAGCCCCACTGGTTTCAGTCCTACAGCATCCCCCGAACTTCACAGGACACAGGCCTTCAGACTGCTTTTCTCTCTGTGCCACCGTTTCCTTCTGCTAAAACCAACTCTCCTTCCCTCTGCCAGAGATGAGAATTTGATTGACTGTAGCATTAAACCACCAGTGGTCTGACTTTTTCTTTTCAAATGCTGCTCTGAAAACGAATCTCTTTCAGGCTGATAAGGCCAATTTCAAGCAGCAGGATATCCTGCAGTGAGCTCCTCCTTTACTTTCATAGTATATCTGATTTGCCTAGGATTCCCTTTTTTATAGCCTGCTTTATTCTCTCAGTTTAGAAATTCTCCTATGAATCGTGTTGTACAATTGATCCATGGTACATAATCATTTTTCTACCATGGATTGCAGAAATTGTGGCACTTTATTCTGCAGTTTTAATTGTGCTGAGCACCTTCTTCTGCTGTTGTATTTTGTAGCCAGTAATGTTAAAATATTGTTTGAGACTATTATCTATTGGTGATGAGTGATTCCAGAGTTGTGCAGCATCATTTTCTATAGAAATTCTAAAAGCAAAAAGGGTAATGACATGGGTAGAATTGCTCAATAAACAGAATTTTAAACACATAGGGCATAAGATCTTTCACTCTGTGGTAAGTGCCATTCATTAATGATGAATGTAGAAACACAGTCCCCTACAGACTGGTGTCACGTAAGTATCCACTATAAAGCCTTTTACATCTTTCCCTTCATCTCTTAGGTGCTGACCAAAGTCCTGTGGTGAAAGGAGAAGCAATGTCTCTGATAAAATGGTAAGGCTGCTGACATATGTCATGTGTTGCAAGGGACTCACATATGATACCTGAATATAGATTGCTACTACTGCCAACGTGAGCAACAACTGTAGAGTTGTATTGTTTAAAGTGGGAGCCATGACTGCTGGGTACTGCAGGAAAGTTTCTTTGTTCAAAGAAACGTTTCTTATCCACCAAAATGAAAAAAACAATTCCCTCCCCCAAGTGTTCGTGTCATAAATGAAACGTATATTCCTTTCTGTTGCTAGATGAGAAGTGTTGAGCTTTCCAGAGCAGCTGATGTGGCAACACTCTCCTAAGCGACCAGAGAATTATAGCCTAGGTTATTCTAGAAGGGACTTTGTGCAAAACTGACTACACGGGTATTCAGCCTGATGAGCAGCTACAGTTTGCAGTGGTGGTGATGATGACTTGATAAGTGCGGCATGTCCTGGGAAAAGCTGTGCAAAGACTGTCTGCACTCCTCAGCCCTGGTTGCTGGAGAGTTTTGTTCACTTGGGTTGCAGATACATAGGCATGTAGTGCCCATTTTGGAGCAGAAAAGATGATAAGACTCTTGGCAAATCAGGGAATAGTCTTTAAGAACATGAAAGGTTGTTGCAAAGAAGAAGGGAGTAGTGTTTTTCTTCCTGTCCATGACTGATAAGGCAAGACATAGTACTTTTAAACTACAGCCTCAGAATTTAGTTTGGATTTTTTTTTTTAATGGCAAGGATACATACTTTGAGTGTTCGTAATTTCTCAGAATAACTTCGGTAGAAATCAGGGCTAGGACATATAAAGCTGATCCTACTTTGGAGCAGGAGATGGAATAGATGAAGTCTGACCTCCTGTGGTCCTGTACAGATGCATTTAGAAGTGTTTCTCTTGATATTGTCATCACATTTCCCACCAGGAATGGAGTAGGCATTCTGCCTCTAATCAGGCAAAGGCTCATAAACCCAAGGTTTCATGTTTTGTTGAAATAGGGCTTCTTTAAAGACATGGGGTCTAAATAAAGTTATTTTCTTAACTGACTGCCTTGGTTTAGGTTCTAAATCCATATTTCATCATCTGACTAGGACATCTTTCACAGCTGTTGAGTGTTTACCAGTTTACAAAAGACATAAGGGTTTTATTCTAACATATCAAATACATTTCTAGGTGAGCTGGCAGGGGAGTGGTGATATAATTTTTTTTCAATTTCATTTTAATACTAATTTGATGCATCACTGTAGCTGAAAGGGCCAATAGCAAAATCATTGCCCCAGTCCATTCTTGCAGTGTTTTTCTTTGTTCTTGTTGCCTGAGATTAAAAGTTAATGTGCTCAAGCATGGAAGAAACAAGGTAAGTCAGCTTTAGGTCAGTCTCATCTCCTAAAATTGAAAGGACAGTTTAAGCTGGCTTCACAGGCTCCCAAATTATTTCCAGATGTACTACCTTCTGAATTTTAGATCTGGGGATTTTTTGTGTGCTACAAAGCTTTTGTCTGCTGGTCCAGGACAGTAAGTATGTAGGTTATTTGTGCATTTTTAGTGCCTGTATGCTGAATAGTCTGCAGATTTTGTACAAAATTACTACAATCAAAGTTTGCTCTGGCTATCCTGGTTACTTGTAAATGAAAGGATAACATAATGTGTGCTTTTCACTCTGGCTGTGGAGGATTTGTGCAGCATTTTGTGACAGAGAGAGCTGCTCCAGAGCATAAGACACTTGGTGGGCCAGCAGGGGGAGAGCCCCCATGTACCCTGCAGCAGCCCTGGCCCAAGCTCTGCTCTGCAGAAAACAGGCCAGAAACACCAGTCCAGCAAGGGGAGGAAGAAAAAGTAGCTGCCTGTCTGTAGGGAGATATGGAACAGCTGCAGGACACCGGTGTGGGTTCGTGCCTATTCCTTCAAGAGGCCCATAAGAAAACAGGATGGTGGAAATCAGGAGTTGCTCTGTCTTGTTCCAATAATTTCTCTAGCTGTGTTATTTTCTCTCCCTGGATTTTAGCTATCAAGAAGTCAGGCAACTAATATGAACTAATCTGCTTGTCCAAACTGTTTTTATATACAGGAGAGAATGATAAACACCTTTTCAGGTGATCCATCCCAGCTGTCTGCTTTAGATATCTACCTTAGAAGCAGGAGTACAGGGCTCTGCCCAGTGACCCTACGTGGCTGTCTTGTCCTTTGTCTTCGGGTGGGTTCTGAAATTACAGAGAAGTAGCAATGGCTATTGCAAGGTCAAACAAGATTTGGGTATCTGGTTGGGGTGGATTAAATCTATTGCAGATTGGGATATGGAAAAAAGATAAGAAGATAAAGGGAGTGAAGAGCCTCGATCTAAGCCACAGGTAAGAGGAGTGTTCCTTTAATAAAGAAGCAGCCTCACAGCCTCTGTAAGACATGGCAAAACTGTGCAATTGACCATACTGCAAATGGCCCCTCTTGCTGGAGCAGTGATTGTTTTCAGTGCAACAGCCAGCACTAGAAAAGCTAATTGCTACAGCCAGGAAAGGAAGGGAAGAGTGCGATTTTGCTGGGACTTTGTACAGAGACAACGTGTGTTACAGGAGTAAGGAATCAATCCAGCCTCCTGAAGGGATGTAGGAAGTTCAAACTGAGAATAAATAGACTGGCTGATAATACCAGGTCTGGTTACTGAGAATTCAGATTGTCTTTGTGTATTTAACTGCTGTGTCCTTTCACAGGTTTTTATATTTTTGAGAGTCAGCCCACTATTGTGTAGGATGAGAAGTATGATGAAAACCTAATGCAATGTGCCTTTCTTCCCTTGCAAGTTATAACAACAGTACTTATTAAATTGAGATATTACACAAGCACATCACTTAGACTTCTTGTAGAAATCTTGATAATAACATCAAGAGGTTATTTTATATGAAGAGCAAGAAATCCTGTCAGTATGATCAAACAAATAAAAACTGATGTAATTTTTCAAGAGTTGTTCAGAGCAGATGTGCATCCTGTATCCAGCTTCAGTGATTCCTGTGGTCCTGAGCCATACAACCATGTGTTGATGGTGACAACAAGTAATGACTAGGAGGAGCTTTTTCTGGCCCTGATTAAAGAATTTTTAAGTGCTTTTAAGGACGCGTTGAGTTGTATTCTTTTCCAGGAGAGTATTTGAATGGGATTTAATCCTATGCTCAAGCACTTTTTCTGAAAGTGGTTGTCTTCTGGAATCAACTTTCATTTCCATTTGTGGTCCAGTGACAGCCCCCACCTGGGTTTGAAATGAGGTCAGTTGGCCTGAAAGGTGGGGGTAAAGGTATCTAAGTAGCTTTCATGGAGACTTACTCTGTTGCCTATAGCTACTTTCATCTTAAATAAGGAAGTGTGGCATGTTTGTATTCACAAATCCCGTTGTGCAATGTTCTGTCTCAATTGGGGCTGTCTGTGTCTCCATATTAATTCTCAGGGCAGCTGCAATTTCCTCCATTTCATGCAAATTAGCTTCAGCCTTAAAGCTCCTGGCAGGTCGCCAGCATAGCCCTCTTTGGCAAAATTTGGATTCATCGGCGGAAGGGTATTAGCCTTTTCGCTTTAAAGGCCTTTGTTTAGGCAAATATTTCACTATTTTAAAGGCAAATACTTAAGAAAATCTCTATCTTTTAGCCAGATGCATTCTTTAACCACTAGAACAGTCCTAAAGATAGTTAAATAAACCACAAATAACTAAAATAATGGTATACATTCTTACTGCTTATCTTGAACGTTGCTATAAATGCCACTGCACCAGTGCCATTAAAATGCGTGTCAGGAATTTTCCTTGGCTGCCTCTATGCAGTCTTTTAAGATCATTTAACTACATAATGACTTTTAAAGATATTCTTTTTGAAATGGATGGGCTTTTTTTCAAAGCCTATCTGAAAAAGGTATTCCACAGATTTTCAATGCAATATCTTAATTCCATCTCTCTGACTTTTTAAAAAAGTTAAACTTTTTAGTTTGAACAATGATTTTGTGGTTTTGTGTGTTCTACAATTATTCTGAGAATATTTTTATCTTTTACATCATTATAAATACTCTCACAGTTTTTTGTTTTGTTCTGGGTATATGCTATTCTTCTTAAAAGTCAGATTTAATTTTTTTTTTTAAAGATAATAAGGGTACTTAATTCTTCCCCCTTCTATTCTTTTCACAAGAATCACATTTCATAGATTTCCCAGGAACCCATTATTTAAATTCTATTTCTACCTGAACACTGACAATAAAATAGTATGAAAGATTCTGGGTTCATGGTGTGACACTGGTTTTGAATTTAATTAGGTAGCAAAGAAGATTTATCTTTTCCAGATATCACTGCCATATAGTTTCTTGGCTGTTAAGATTCAAAATGTGTTTGTCCTGTATCATCTATCATCAATAGAAGGAGAAATCCTGCAGGAGAAAAACGGATCTGTGGTTCCACTTGTGCAAAAGTGTTATTTTTACCTGGTACTCAAACCCTCTAAGGCATAGTGGAGTTCCACAGATATTACCAAAACCACCTTCTCAAGACTCTGTTTACCATTGCAATGACTAACTTTTCTCTCTCTTATTACTGTTGACATGCAATATGATACAATCCCAGGCTGTTTGTGACAACTGAAGTGTTCTCCATGGCTAGTATTTAGAAAAATATTGCCGTATTTGCACTCTAGTAACTGGAGGAACTTTGCAACTGACTGTCTCCTTGTTCCTGTAGGTGTTGAACAAACCCTCATAAAAGCTCCCGATTTTTAGGCCATCTATTGTTTTATGCACTTTAATCATATCTGTTGTTACCTCCTCTCAAAGATAAACTGTGACAAGCGTTTCAGTTTTTTATTCTGTGGCCTTCTCTGAGTCTCTGTAGTTTCCTACAGTCCCTGGTCAGCCATGGAGAGCCGTCTCTGCACACAGCAGTGAAGGCACCTAGTCTGCCTTGAGATTATCCTGGGTAATAGAAGAATTATATAGATATTCATTCTTTGGGGATGGATTGAAATTTTGAGAGTAATACAGGAAAGCATGGTTTTTGTTCGGCAAAAGATGGCTAGCTTTTGTAGCTGCTGTAGCTCATCTCCTGGTTGGATGCTTTAGGTGGTTGGATTTTTAGAAACATTTTGATGACAGTAGGTAGAGAGTAGTTTTACTTGTGCTGGAAAATTGGTTGTGTCATAAAGTGAAGAGAGAAACATACCAGCTTTTTAGGGGCACTGAAATACCCATTGTGACCAGTCACAGCCAGCAGATGTTACATCCACAAGCTGATGGATGACTCTCCTTGAACAATTTAAAAGAGGCTGAAAACTTTTGTTGTCTTATTTGAAATCTTGTAAATCTAAGAAGCATACTTTTTTCTGAACAAAGGAAGAATTTGATTGGAAGTCCTATCTCAACCAAAATCAAAGCTGGCAGATCATAAACTCTTTGAAGGTTCGCCTTCTTTTAATAAT
>QWTY01037485.1:0-11847 GCA_008033365.1 Pseudorectes ferrugineus
TGTGGACTCAGTCCTTGCAGTCCTTTCCCCCCACGGTGGATACCAGTACGCTTTCAGCCAGTGACAATCCGCTGACCATCCCACTGTGGTCTCTGCCCAGGTGGAGTTGAATAGGAACTACCGGATGCACACCCTGCAGCAGAAGGTGGCCAGCTCCATCTACATCAACTCCCGCAGCGTCTTCCTGAGGACAGACCTGAAGGAAGGCCGCTACGTCATCATCCCCACCACTTTTGACCCTGGTCATGAAGGCGAGTTCCTTCTCAGGATTTTCACAGACGTGCCTTCAGATTGCCGGTAAGGAGCACGAGCAGGGATGGGGAGGAGTTGGCTCTTTGGAGACAGCCCTGTGCTTTCGATTTATGGTTTTCCTGAATGGTCATAACCTTCATAATGGTAGCCTGCAGCTGCTCTTTGGCTTTCTGTTAAGGGTGGTCAAGAGACAGGACATCTTTACAGGTCTCTCCGCAGACATGCAGAGAAGCTCCCACTCTGCTTCTAAGCATGATACGGGAGAGCATCCCAAACCCAGGTTGAGGAGATTGGAGTGGGGAGCAGAGTCTGACAGTGGACAGTCACAAAATCACAGAATATTCTGAGTTGGAAGGGACCCACAAGGATCATCCAAAGATCACTGAGTCCAACTCTTAAGTGAATGGCCTGTATAGTCCTTCATTGTGCCAGAGCAAACTCTTTGGGGTAAGATTAGGCACCTCTCAAAGGCCATGTGTTTTTCCTTGCAGAGAGCTGACATTGGATGAGCCACCACACACCTGCTGGAGTGGGATGTGTGGCTACCCGCAAGTAGTATCCCAGATCCATGTCCTTGCTGCAGCTGGGCTCAAGAATCAGGACTCCCAAGGAGGTACCGGTCTTTCCCTGCCTGTTGTCTGGCCTCAAAGGAGTTGGGAGGTGGTTTATGAAGTGGGACATTGCTGGAATTTATATCCTCAGATTGTTTTTTCAGTGAATATGCCTGATTCAGACACCAGAGGAGGAGAAAGTCCATGGAGAACCAAACTCACTTCTTGCAGTGGACATGATCTGGGAGCTGTTATATTTAGGCTGTTATCTAAGATCCTCCCAAAACTTCCCCAAAGCCCTTAGCAGTGGTCCTGTAACAACCCAAGCTTTCCTCCCAAGTATGAGCAGCTGCAAAAGTCAGGAATTGTATTTAAAGGTGTTTTAGTAGGAAGGACAGGGAAACAGCCTGATGTGTAGTATTCATCACTGGAGGCTGGATAAATGTCTTATCAGTAGAAGGTATGTCAAATTCGCTTTGGGATGGTGTGGATCTAGATCCATTCTGACACCCATCACTTTTCTTGCATGGAAGATGGCAGCAGGACCTTACCTCCCTGTGTCCTGCAGCCACACAGAGGCTCATGGCAAGAGCCCCGTGTTCTGTCTGCCTGGAGCATCTGGACCAAGAAACCCAGTGGCAGTGATAGCTTGTACTGGGAGATTGCTAAACTTGGGATGAAAGGTCTAGAGGTTGCAATTAGAGAGGCAAATATCTTTCCACCATGGAAATAGACCAGATCCTAGACTTTCTCCCCCATTTCCTGAGTCAAGGACATGTGGTGATTGTGGCAAGATTTAGCCAAACACTTTCAAGCCAAATTTAAAATATAAAAATTGAAAACTTAAAAGATCTAAATGAAACCCAGTTAAAATTATACTTTTTTTCACCCAGTAATTATTATCAGGGCTGCCTATCACTATATCCCTGAAAGTAATGAGCAGGATCTTTCCTAAGCAAGGACTAGTCAAATGTGCTTACTTATCACATGCCACAGAGGGAGTCCTTATACCCTATCTGGTGTTTGGGGAGGGAATATAACCCTAGGCAGGTGGTTTTTTCTTGGGTAATTCACAACAGGTCAGTGCACCTGTAGCAATGCAGGGAAATTGGTAGCCAAAATCTCTGAACTGTTCACAGAAACGAGGTTTGTCTTTCCTTCAGACAGGAAGACGTGTGGATTCTGGAGTCATAAAACTTTTTGTCCACAAAAACCCCTTGGGAATTGCTTTCTTCCAGCTGTTTTCCAGCTGTTCAGCTCCCACCACCAACAGTGTGTTTGGTGTTTTCCAGTGCAATGGCATCTCTCACACATCCCAGCCCAGGCCTTTCACAATACTTTGGAAATAGTGATTTACAGATAGGAATTTGGCTCTGGCTGATGGAATCTGAGGATTCAGTGGGACATCCCAAAAGACAAGGTAATTTGGAAAACAGCTGTGAAATCCAGCAGCTGCGTCTCACCAGGGGAGCCAGGTCCTTGCAAACAGAAAGCTAGCAAAGAGGTGGTCTGGCAGTCAAAATCCCTGGCCCTCAGAAGGGGCTGGTTTGTTCTTCCTCATTTCCACATTTCCCTTGGACAAGAAAACTCATCCAACTGGTCTGTGTTTCCATCATAGCCACTAAAGTTCATGGGAAGAAAATGCATTCTGGCAGTTAAATTTCCATAGCAATAGCTCTTTCTCTACTGAAATTCCCAAAACAAGCACTTTGTTTGGCAAGATGAAAGTATTCACTAATGAGGGACTCTTTCCTTCTCCTGGAAGCTCAGGTACCATCCAGCTGTGGGCTGGTAGTCTGTGAACTTGGTAACTTTATCCTCCATCTGGTATTTCCTTGTGCGAGCCTCTTTCTCTTCTCCATGGTTTTAATTCTGCCTGCCTCTAGGAGAGCAAATCCTGAAAGGAGGGTTGAGTAGGATGGTGTCCTCCATGGAACATTTACTGCAATGGTCAGGAGGATTTGGAGTGATGAAGGAGTGTTTCTGTAGAATATGGGGACAAGAGAGGTGGCCCTTTCATAGAATCATAGAATTGTTTCAGTTGGAAAAGCCCTCTAAGATCACTGAGTCCAACCCTTAACCCAGCACTGCCAAGTCCACCACTAAATCCTGTTCCCAAGTGCCACATCTACACATCTTTGAAATACCTTCAGGGACAGTACCACTGCTCTGGGCAGCCTGTTCCAGTGCTTGATAACCCTTTTGATTAATTAGTTTTTCCCAATACCCAATCTAAACCTCCCCTAGTGCAATTTGAGGCCCTTTCTTCTCGTCCTGTCGCTTGTTTCCTGGGAGAAGAGACCAACCCCCACCTCATTACATCCTCCATTCAGATAGTTGTAGGAGTGATAAGGTCCCCCCAAGCCTCCTCTTCTCCAGGCTGAGCCCCCCAGCTCCTTCAGCTGCTCCTTATCAGATTTGTGCTCCATCCAGACCCTTCCCCAGCTTCATAGCAGTCCATCAGCACCTGCTGCCCAGGGACAATGTCACCTAATAGAATTAAACCCAAGCAGCTGAGCTCCATGGACATCATCCAGGGTGTGACAAACGCTTTGGCAGATACCCATCTCCTCTGGTGGGATATGGAGGTGAAGTACTGCATGACACCCCATGGAAAAGGACTCTAAGGAATTACAGAAGCTACAACAAAACAAAAATTCCCTTTTCTCTCCTCAGGAGCTGACCCTTATGTGATCATCAAGTGTGAAGGGCAAAAGGTTCGCTCTCCGGTGAAGAAGAACACGGTATCACCAGAATTCGATGTGAAAGGGCTCTTCTACCGCAAGAAGCCGGGACAACCCATCATTGTTCAGGTACCTGGCAGGCAAGCAGTGGGCTGAGGGATGGAGACCCTCTCTCACTTGGACCCCCCGCCCTCTCCTCACACTGTCCGCAGCAGATCTGTTCCCCAGGCTGAGCATCATTAGTTAATGCAGCTCAGCCTCTCACCACCGTGGTGACATCTGGTAAAGGCATGTCCTTCACCCCTCTCACTTCCAGAGTGACACCCCCACACCTTACCACCTCCCTGGCTTCAGCTCAGGGCACATCCCCATTAACCCCTTCTCTCCAGTTCATGAAGGCTGGCTGCATCCCTGAAGGAGCTGCCCTCATCCCTGTTTTGTTTCCGCAGATCTGGAACCATAACTTGATAAGTGACGAGTTCTTGGGCCAAGTGGTGCTCACGGGGGATCCCAGCGACCGGCAGTCGGTGCACACGCTGCACCTCCAGGACAAGGGGAACAGGAGGTCAAACGATCTCCCTGGAACCATTGCTGTGAAGCTGCTCAGCAGTAACATCCTCACTAATGTCTGAGTACTCAAGGACGACTCTTCTGGTGCCACATATGTGAATATAAACATGCACACATACATATACATATATATATAGAGAGACACACACAGAGCCTACCTACCACCTGCAAAGTGTATATGAACCATGCATGCATTCCACTCCAAGGAGCCAATCTTGTGTTTTCAATGTTAAAAAATGGTGCCTTTTTTGGGGGAACCGCAATGATCCTTCTGCTGGCGTCCTCTGCAGCCCCCCTGGCTGCCACGTGCGCTGTGGGACCGCTGTGAGCACGCTGTGTGTCCTGACAGCCAGAGCATGGTGCCCTGGGGCTGTTTGTTTACACAGGCTGGCACACACACGTGCCACCACGCACACGTGTGGCCACTGCGGTCCCACCGGCTGCTTCAGTGCATCTTCAGTGTGTCTGCTTGGGTTAAGGGTAGTGTGCATGGAGTTTTCTCCCTTGAAATTGCCATGTAATCGCTTATCTGTGGGGGCACCACAGCAAAGGAGAAGTGGAAAAACAGATCGGGGCCTGTTGGATGTTTTTTGGGTATGGGTTTGCGTACTGCAACTGCAAGGAAAATGCACCAAGGCAGCCCAAATCCCAAATCCACTGGGGCAACAAGACCAAAGGCTCCATCATTTTGGGGACAAGCTGTCTCTACCCAAGTCTTGTTCAACCCCATGTGACTCTGAAGTGTACAGAGATACCAACTGCTGTGGTGGGATAGCTGTTCTCTGGGGACGAGTTTCTGAATCAGTCTGGGCCCAGCTCCTGTGTGTGCCTCCTGAACTCCTGTGGTGCCTGCTGTCTCCATGCTGTCCCCATCCCAAGATCTCACCCCAGGAGCTGGGGTCGGTTGTCTGCTGGGGCAGTTCAGTGTTTAGGTAAGAGAAGATTGGTTCCTCTGAAGGCCAAAGTGTCAAGTTCAGGGGATGGGGAGCTTTGCTCCATGGGCCCCATCGGTACTGCTGCCTACAGTGCATCATTTCTCAGTGCCTCGCTTTCTCAAATTCTTTTAAAGAATAGTGGGATTTTAGCTTGTACTAGAGGAGCACTGCTCCCAGTGCAGCCTGAAAATGCTGGGAATATTTAATTCATACCAGTGTTCATCTCTCACCTTTAATTTCCAGTCTACTGTCGTGGAGGATGAGTTGCACAGTCCTAGAGGCAACCTCACGAGCACAACCCAAATGCATCCTTGGGGACGTGTCTAGGGCCACGATCTGCTCCTGATTTCCATGAAAACTGGGTTAATCTTCCTTATTCCACTGGGTGGCAGAATCTGGCTTCTTATAAACCATCCCAGATAAAGCAAACAACAACCCGTTGTCTGGCCTTTCAGCAGCTGACTAGGACAAGTTTCAAACCCTTTTTTTTCTCCTGTTGTTTGGGTTTTTTTATTCATGTGCCTTTAAAGTGGTGCAAGTTAAGGGATTTTTCTGTCAGATTTTCTAACAAGCAAATAGTTTGCAGTCACCTGCATGCAAGTGGAAATTAATACATATGATAAAATCTCTGAATCTTGGTAAATTTTGACCTGAGCAGAGTCCTTTTCCTGCAAGAAAAGTGAACAGGAAAGCCTTCTTTTGCCATAGCAAATGGTTTCTGCTTGTCCTACTAAACACCCATGTTTGTCCTGCAAGTCTGTTTGGGGTTTTTTTTAAAAGTCTCTGAAGGTCTGCTAAGTCTGAAACATGGTGAAGTGTTCCCCAAAGTCACAGTACCTGCTAGCTCAGTTCTTGGTGCAGCCAGAAGCAGATGGTGCAACTGCATTGATTTTTGCAGGCTGCTTTTCCCCTTTCCTCATCTTCACAGTCCTGCGGTTATGAGTTGGCTTTTTTACCAAATTTGCTTATGTTCTTAGGTCTTGTTTTTCAGGACTTAAAGGCAAGCAGAGGTCCCCATGATGCTCTTTCCAGATCTCAATTACTCCTGGCTTGCACTGAGCACCCTCCAACTCCAGGTGCCATCACTGGGACCAAGTTTGGTTCAGCATCTTGCAGAATTGACTTAAATGCTCCTAGTTAGGTAAAGCAACTTTTTGATCCCAAGGTCAAAGCAAATCCTTGAATTTGGGAAGAGCAATTCAGAGATACTTTGATTTTATCCTAGTTTTGTTTATGAGACTCATCACTGAAAATAAATGGAAGCAGGATTGTGGTGTTAGAAGGTATGGTTTGGGTCATAGGAGAAGATCTCACAGGCTTATGTTCAGAGTGATATGTGAGAGGGATGCCCAAAGATACCTCACCTGGCAGGGGGATGAGCTATTTGGCATTGCAGGACCATGACATGACCATCATCAGCAGATGGAGGTGTCCAGCCTGCCTGCATTAGCCTTGTTTTCTCAGGAAATCAGGCTATGGATAGCTTCAGCAAAGGAGAGCCATTTGTCCAGGAGTGCCCTGCCATGTGCCAAATGGCACCATGATTCCCAAGGAGTGGTGCCAAAGCTCACCAAGGAGTTGTGGTGCCCTGGTACCCATGGGCAGCCTCCTTCCTCCCTACAGAGAATCAAGCCAAAAGGAGAGGAAAGGCAGCTTTTTAATAACTTTAAAAAAAAAATAATCATCACTCTGTATCAGGACCAAATTGTCTTAATATCAGTAATATTTGTCCTTTTTTAAAAAAAAAAATAAAGAGAAAACTTTGGAAAAGTTGGAGCAGAAGCCTTCTTCCCCTACATTTCCAATGGAATAACAAAAATTACCTTTCTTACTCTTCTTTTTGTCTTATTTGTAGAGCAGATGAGGGAGGGGAATTATTGAAATGCCATTCCTATTGTTGATGCCTTTTCTCTTTGAATGAAGTAAACAAATATTCAGGTTGTGGGGTGGTTTTTTTAATTCTTTTTTTTGAGAGGAGAGCAGGTCTGAAAAGCACTTTCCAGTCCCTCATGAGTGGGGTAGGACATGCGTCTGATTTATTTCACATTTCTTTTGTTAATCATTTCAATGGTTGCAAGCAGCCTGGCATTACACTCTGTGGAATCCATTTCTTTTTGACATCTGCCTGTTAAAACAGGCTGTGACTTGTCTTCATCTCCAAAAGCACTGACGTGTCATGCTGCACAAGATCAGAGAGTGGTCCACACAGAAAGCCAACATTGTACAGCTGTAAACCTCCTATAAATAAATAAATTGTGTATATTTTATTCAGACTCCTTGCCTTTGAACTGCTGTGTTCTTCCAGAATGCTTTTGATGGGCACAAGGTGGCTCTGCAGAGCCTTTTGAATTTGCTTGATTCACCAAACTCCATTCAAATTATTTTCTCTGTGGACTTTGAGACTGAGGCAAGGTGTTCTGCATGAAGCTTTCACACAAGGTTACACTGACATTCGCTGAGAAAATCCACAGTGGGGATGGGTAACCTCCTCTGACTATAAACCTTTGCATCTTATGCCCCAGACTCACCACAGTGCAGGGAACGTGGTTTTTTGAGCTTGGAAAAGAGCTCTGCAGATTGCTGAAAAAATACGGGGGCGGGGGGAGAGTTTATGGGCAAAGTAGAAGGAAGTGGATTTTGGATGGCTTTCCCTCAGAAAACAAACCTGCACAATGTGCATGGGGAGCATTTGAAAAGCCTAGCCCTGCCCATGGGTATCTCCAGTCTTGCTGCTGCAACACACGGACCCAAAGCTCCGGCACTGGGATCTCGCTTCCATCTCAGCTTCCCTCCACCAGCTGCCTGTGCTCAAAGTCTTGGCAGCATGAAGGAGCTGTGTGCTTCTGCAGCCCACCCTTAAGAGCCTGGAGCACACATCTGGAAAAAGCCCTTATACTGTGAGTTTGGGGTGCCTTTCCTGACCCTCCAGCTCCTGGGATCATCCTCTGGGACAAAATGTGTCACCAAAAGATAGAGAAACAAGCATCCTGCTCCTTTACCTCCACCACTGAAACAGCTTAAAAGGACCTTTCTTAGGGGAAAAGCCTCACAAACACTTCAATCCCCCAAACATCCTGATACTCTCCTGGAGGGTGTTCTGAGCAGCAGACCTGGCTGGGTAGCTGTGGGGCTGTGATACTCGTTGCTGGACATAGCACAGGAGCTCTGGTGTAGACCAGGCAGCTTTACTGAGTCTTGCTTTGTGCACACGCCCAAAAAAAGGTCTATGCAAGCCTGGTTAAGCCACAGACCATCATGTAGGCATGGAGGTTGTGCTTTCCCACCGACATCCACACCTCGATTTTGCTGGTACTGGGGCAGTGGGACCCCAGCACGTGAGTGTGGAGATGTGCGGAGAATGTGCCTGTTTGGAGACGAGTAGCAACTAGCAGAATAGTGCACAGCTCCAGGCAGGATCCAGCCCAGGCTCACCAAGGGTCCTGCAGCATCTCCTCATCCCTCCAGCACAGTCAATTGCCAGGAATTTCTGCTCACAACATTAGTTTCATATAGTTTCATATTAGTTTTCGTAGGGGACTTTCTTAAAGGACTTTTTGTAAGGGCATGTTTTGACAGAACAAGTGGGGAACGGCTTTAAAGTGAAAGGGTGGGGTTAGATGAGATACCTGGAAGAAATTCTTTACTGTGAGCATGGTGAGGAACTGGCACAGGCTGCCCAGAGAAGCTGTGAATGTCCCATCCCTGGAAGTGCTCAAGGCCAGGCTGGATGGGGCTCTGAGCAACCTGGTCTAGTGGAAGGTGTCCCTGCCCATGGAAGGAGGCTGGAACGAGATGATCTTTAAGGTTAACCCAAATCATTCTATGATTCTATGATAAATTGGCAGTTCAGGGTCTGCCTTTGACCTGAAAGAGCATCTTCATGGAGGAACAGACATCCATCCTATGGCTGAAAGTTGATGCTGAAGTATTTCTTCTTGCAGCTGGATCGCCCATAGCCACCATCTTCCCACCTTAATGCCTGTATACATCCCCCGCCATATGAGCCTCCTGCTGCTCAAAAGGATGAGGGATTTCCAGCAGGAAGGGCTGCAGAGGTAGAAGGGCCTTCAGCAATGGGATGGGTTCATTGCCTGTCACTCAGAACTGTTCAGGTGCTGCCACATCCTTGGCCAATAGCCCAGGTTAACACCCAGGGATTGGCCATTGAAGTCTGTTCTGAGCCGTTGTCTGAAGGCTCCTTGCACTCTTCAAATCCCACCTCCAAACCCAGTGGTGCAGTCAGGAAGCACCTGTCTTCCTGGCAGAGCCTCCCTTGCTGCATTTCCACACATGCATGGGTCATGCTGGGCACAAGGAAAGGCTGCCCAAGCCTTTCCAAGCACATGGGATGCAGTCCAGAGCAAAGCCCAGACACAGCCAGTATCTGCCCTCACATCCACACCAACTATATTGACACAGTGAGGAGGGCTTGAGTGAAACTGGGCATGGCCCCAGGTGGTCACAAATCATCTGTCTTGAGCTTAAGGTCAGCTGAGTCTGTTCATGGCTGAGGACTGGACAGCAGCACAGCATTTCTAAGGGCTGGGGAAGGGACCAGGTCACTGTGCTGTGACTTCTACATTTTGAGCACAGTTCCTGGTTAGCTTCGAAGCAAGGAGGCTCCCTTTTATTGCTCCTTACTTCTCCAGTAGCACCAAAAAACCGCATTAAATCAGGTCCCCAGGAGGATTTCCAGCCCCCTCCTTCCTAAGTGGAGCTTAGAAACAACTTTTATGATAACACTGCAAATAAAAAGGTGTATTTTGCACCTTTCACTAGCTAAAATGACAAGCTTTATACCTAGGTAAGAAACCTCGGTAATGTTTCGTAGCACAAGTAAAATCCAACCCCACCTTTCTCAGCAGGAAGGAAAAAAGACAGTAGCCCAGATTTGGGCAGGGAGTCACCAGGTCAGAGTTAAGCTTCTAGGCAAAACCTCAGCTCTGAGTTTCCTGGTCCTCAAGTGTTTTCCTGTCCCAGTTTTCACATTTACAAGGGCACAAGGCTGGTGCATTCAAACCAGGACACCTGTCAGCTCCTGGCCTCACCCCACAGGACCTCAATACAGTCCCTTGCACAGGCCAGATACGTCTTTCCACAGGGCAGGAGGACCCTTCCAGCCACCCTTTAGCCCAAGAATCCATTAGGGCTCCGTACAACGAGGACTTGGAACTGCAGATAAACTTGTAGCAGGGATCTTCATGGGTGCCATGAAAACATTTTACACAAGCAGATGGTGATAGGAAAAGGGGGTATGGTTTTAAACTTAAAAGAAGTGAGATTTAGATTAGATATTAGGAATAAATTTTTTACTGTGAGCATGGTGAGGCACTGGAACAGGTTGTTTCCCCAGAGAAGCTGTGGATGCGACATCCCTGGAAGTGTTCAAGGCCAGGCTGGATGGGGCTCTGAGCAACCTGGTCTAGTGGAAGGTGTCCCTGTCCATGGCAGGGGGGTTGGAACTAGGTGATCTTTAAGGTCCCTTCCAACCCAGGCCATTCTATGATTTTATGATGCCATGATCCGGGGCAGACTCCAGGGATGCAGGAGGACGCATCTTTGGAGAGCGGGGCTGCTGCGGGAGCGCAGCGCTCGCGGTTCCCGGGATGGAGGTACCACACACACGCACACACTCTCACAGCCCCACACCACACCCACTCCCACACCAGGGGCTGGCTGTAGCCCGGCTCCTCCCCCGCTAAGAGGCTCAGCCGGGGCAGGCGCTGCCCTCGCTCGGTGCTGGAGGCAGCACGGCTCCGCGCCGGGCACCCGTGCCCCGTCCCCGCCGCCGTCCCCGGCCATGCCCCGCTAAGGTAAGGCGGAGCGGGGGCAGGCGGCGCCCGGGGGAGCCAGGCGGGGGGCTGGGGAGGCTCCGGGTGGGGTGCAGCGGGGCTGCGATGGGGGTGCTGTGGGATGCGGTGGGGCGCGGTGAGGTGCGATGGGTGCGATGGATGGGGGTGCCCCCGCCGGGGCTGCGGGCAGCGAGTCGGATCCAACCTGGGGGAGAGGCTGGGCTCGATGGGAGGGGGGAGACGACACGACCGCAGACCTGCCAGCAGTGCCCAGCAGCCCCGAGCCAGCTCGGCTCCTTCAGCATGGATTAGCGGCTCGGTAATTTCTAGCTGCTGCTTAATTTGGCTGGGGTCACCTAGCAGTGAGCTGGAGTGAAGGGTGGAGGGCATTGCCCTCCTGTGCTGTGCTGTGCTGTGCAGCCCTCCACCCCTTTGCTCCACAGCCCTTTCACATTCAGGGATACCTCTGGAAGTGCTTAAACATGGGGAGAGGCTCTGGGGCATGTCCCTGCTGCATGGATCCACTGACAGTGCTACAAGACCCCAGGTGTCCTCCCAGTCCAGTTCACCCTCTCCCTGCTTTCATGCAGCTCCAAACACACCATTTGGGTGGATAAAGCCCAGCCTGCTCTCAGGTGGGTGCTGCTCTTCAGGGAGCAGCAGGAGTCTTCCCTGGCTGCAGCATAGCGCAGATTGTGCCCAGGCTGGTTTTGGGGGCTGTCCCCTGGGTAAGCAGTACCCAGGACCTTGCAGGCTATTTAAATTATTAGGACCATCCCTGGGAAAGGACTGAGACTTGATATGGCATAGGCAATTCCCACAAAGCAGTTTGCATTTTGCTGCCTGGTTTGGGTGTATGATGTTTTGTATGTGGACTGTGGTGGACCAGCTGAGCACAGTATCAAAGCAAAGTCCCAGGGTTTCCTAGGTTATTTACAATTACATTATCCTAAGGAAAGTGGAACAGTGGAACTGACATATCTTGGTGTCTCTGGGAAGACTGGGGTGTATGGTGGAAGACCTGTCATGTAGGCAACAGGGAGGGGGAGTTTGAAAGGCAGCA
>QWTY01037486.1:0-14299 GCA_008033365.1 Pseudorectes ferrugineus
CATGATGCTGGCACAGCACTCCTTTGTTTTTCTTGTTCTTTGGCCATATTACCTGCCTTGAACAAGGTGTGTCTTGCAGACCTGAGACACTTCTTCAGTATGTAATTTATTCCACTGCAGGCTTTGAAGATGTTTAAACGTGTAGGTAAATACATAATAAACATAAATAATGTGGGGGGAAATAACTGATTTTATTAGTCTGAATTTGATGCACAAAGGGTGAAAAACTTGTGACTACACTTGTCCCATCTTATCTTCCACCCAGCCTTGCAGTTCTTCCATTTGCAGATGCTGCCATCAAAACAACTGAAAGTTTAAAGCTCTAAGTGTATGTTGAAGACATAATCTTATTTTCATAGTGCAAACAGAGATCTTGGGGAAAAGACATTTCCACATGGCAAGTGGAATCCACATCTTCGGTTATTTTCACATCATAATATTCGATTATAGCTTTTTCCAGGGATGTGTGGAGAGTTTTGTGGCTGTGGAGATTAGTGGAGGGATGAATGATTTTGGCATCTGGAAAGGCCACTTTCCTGCAGCTTGTCTTCCAGGCAAATAATGGGCAAGTATGTTCTAGGTAATTCCAGTTTTATTTTGGTCTATGAATATGAACGCAATACTACAAGATTAAGAGGGCTAGTATAGTATGATTATGATGAACAAAAACTACTTCAAATATGACAGCAGATAAGTATGGCTACAGGATAAGTGAAAGAGGAAAATGTTGCAAAGGTAATATCCTTTTGACAAAAGAAATATTCTGCATCTCCATTGAGGAGTAGATTTTCTTCCCTGTTTTGCTTGTATCAGGCTTTTGTTCCTGGGGAATCTTTTGCTACGATGAAGCACCATTTATTATTCTGGAGGAAGAACAAAATGGAAATCACTTACTAAAAGTCCCTGAATAATGATACAACAGCAAGGTTACATGGTGTGGTTGGGATCAGTTTCCAAGCAGCAAAGTCCCTCTCTTGGTACTACAGCTACCACTGGCCTTGCACTGCTGGCCACACAGCTGTCCCTCTGGAAAATTACCTTCTCCATCAGAGCAGTGACTCATCACACCCAGGCACAGCACAGACCAGCCACCAAGTTTTGCCACTGCCACGCTACCTACGTAAAACTGTTTTTCCTTCCCCCACATTCCCATCACATCCGACAGGCAGCATCTAATCCCAGCATGGGGAAACCCTTACTTGCCTCAAGCAAGCACCCTGAGCAGAGTGACACGGGGACGTTTCCAGAGGGACAGGATGGGATATAGCGGGGCCTGGAGGAAAAACAAGATGTCCCAGTGGCTCTTTGACATCTGAGGGTGTCTGTACATTGGAATAGAAATGAAGTAAACAAGTAACTGTGCTTTTGAAGTAGGGACCAGCTCAAGTCATGGGGCCTTTATTGCAGATTTTTCCTGAAGTCAAGGTTCTGCACTTAACAGCTTTCAGGATTTGGTAAAATCCAAGTAGGTTTGCAAAAGTGTCTTTGCAGCTGGGAAAGAGGCTGGGGAGTTTTCTGCCCAGTGCAAGGAAGCCTGTGGGAGAGCCCAGGATGGAGCCCAGCTCTGGCCTGTGCATGGCCTGGATTAAAGGGCAAACCATGACTCCTTTGACACAGGATGAACTGAAAACGAAAGCCTGCTGCTGCTTCTGCTGTATTGTAGCATAAAATGGTTATATTTATATAAAATGATTGTCTGTAGCTTTAATGACTGTGTGTAGAGAAGCACATAATTTCCTAAGACATAATTCTCCTAAAGGTTTAATGTTACCTGAGACTAACCAGTGAGAAATGAGATTACAAGATCAGTTACTGAATAATGTAGAATACTCAATAATTATTCAAAGCTTAGAATGAGAAAAAAGTCTCAAACATAAACCCAATGAAAAAATCACAACAGTGTATATAAGGAATGATGCAAGAAGGAAAGAAAAAATTTGATTTTTCCCCAGCTTGTAGGAGACACTCAGTTGTTTCTAAACAGATATAAGAGAAGGGAATCAAGGCCAGAGCATTTAATTACCATGACAATTTTTATTCCTTATCTGCAATTGCTAGTGTGCTTTTCCTTGTAGTTTTAGAGTTTGTTCTTCTATAATTTCAGTGGCAGATTCATTTAATCAGATTCTTTTCTAAATAATAGTAATGCTCTTGAGCAATTAACTCTCCAGAGAGCAATTGCACATGTAATCCCACTGTTTACTATCCAGCCTTCCCTTAATAATTACAGTTAGATTATGTGGAGAAACAGCGATCATGTGGAGCATTCTCTTCTGCCCATCAGGAGATATGAACTGCTGGTGCTGAGGATTTTGAGAAGATCCTCAACAGTTTGCATTGTCAGGCCCTGAAGTCCTTGAGAGAGGATTCCATTCACTTACACAGGAGGCATCTCTGCTAAGAGCATGGGGAAACTTGTGGCCAAACTCTCAATCCTCTTCATCTCATCTCTTCCTCTAGTTTATTGAGTAATCTGATACAGCAGGGCTATAATAACATCTCCATACT
The DNA here is from genome assembly GCA_008033365.1 of Pseudorectes ferrugineus. Taxonomy (NCBI): domain Eukaryota; kingdom Metazoa; phylum Chordata; class Aves; order Passeriformes; genus Pseudorectes; species Pseudorectes ferrugineus. Next base: position 2,509 of record QWTY01037486.1, read on the forward strand.
CTCAACAGTGATAAGGGCTGCAAGATGCATTTCAAATTCCACTGTAGGTTTAAACAGATTACTTAAGTGGGAAGGTGCTACACAGCAAAAGAAACAAAACTCTCAGAACATTTTTTCACATTTCTGAATCACTTCTCACTAGCAGCTTGTGTTGTTCTGAGAAACCTTAAACACACTGACTCAGTGAGCATTGTAATGCCATGTTTCTTCTTTGTCAAGTACCATTTCAAAATAACTCATTGCTCAAAAATTCCCAGGAACTCAAAGCAGTTTGTGGAGTGCTGACACCAGCCTGTGTTCCAGAGGTTTCTGGCTTCCTTCTATTAGTACTAAATAACACTTCACATCACTTCAGTCCTGCTGAATTACTAATCTGAAACTGAATATGTCTAATGTCACCTACTGTGCTGACATATGTATGCTGTGCCCAAATTAGGCCCCAAAAAAATAGGAAGTCTCTGTGCAGTTCATTTAACAACCTCATCAGCAGGAAGCAGCAAGGGACAAAGATTTTCAGGATGCACTGTAAAAGCTGTTTCATTAACAAGAAGAGTAAATAAATTCAATATATTTTTATGAGCACAGAGCATGACTTCTGCTTATATGTTGGGGTTTTTATTTTGCAAATGGTAAAATTTTGCTTCTACCAGAAAATCAGATCCAGGTTCACAGCTGCTGTCTGTTAGTGGGAAAATCCCTAGTGCAAAAGGTGACTTTCAGCAAGGTTTCAGAACAACGTTTGCTCACAGCATGAGAACTGTAGATCAAGAGTGATGACAAATCTTGGTGCACATGGAAATAAGATGTAAATTCAGTATTCGTTAGTCCCAAGTCACTCTGGGAATATAAAACTTAAAAAGAGCTTTTTTTGGAAAGGGTCCACTGTTTTGATTAAACGTCCTAGTTCATAGCCTGTGTTATCATGGAAATTGATTCTGTTTAATTCACATTAAATATTTCAACCCACTCGGGTAATTAGGGAGCAGGTACATCTTGCTATTCTCATTAACTGAGCTTATGTAAATGAACCGATTAATCAATACCTTACCTGTTTTATTTACCTGACCCTCCCAAACCCCATGTACACATCCAAGTATAAGTAATCCCACTTTAATTTAAAATAAATAGGAAAAAAATAGGAGAAAAAAATGTTACAGCATTAAAGTGTATGAGGCTGAGCTTTAATCCTGAGATTTTCTCAGTGTGTGCAACTGCTTCTGAAGATAATGTGAGATAGGGGTACTCCCTGACTCTCTCATGAGCAAACCTTTAATTTTGAGGCACTGTGTGTGCATTATTTTTAATAGCTAACTTACTCCCTTGGTGATCCCTTTGATGATGGCTCTACACCCTCTGCCCCTTCTGCCTTCCCAGCACTAAGTAAGCATCAGGGAGCAGCCCTCATTAATACAAGATTTGCAGAAGCCAGCTTCTAAGTCAAGCTTGTACATGCCTGAGCTTATGATGAGATGAATTTGAACCACTCCCTCAAGACGTAACTGCTCCTCCCCTCAAATTCAAGTCGGAATAGCTTCTAAGTTTAATTGCTTACCTCAGTAAGAAAGGAGGGTTGCAGATTACATAAAGGCTTTGCCTGTGTTTGTTTGTGAGTGAAGTCAGTGGTGAGGAATTAATAGGTTTTTCTCTTAAAGGAGTTAAAGCCCACCAAGCCACACTGAGCTATCACTTTAGCATGCAGCTATGGACAAAACACTGCCTTCTGCTAATATATACTGTGTTTTATTGATAGAAGACCTACTCATAAAGGTTCTGTTTTTTAATGTTGTCATTTAAAATCATTATTATGGGGTAATTGTCCTAAAGTCCTAATCCTTTCTCATTTATATGGGACCTGTTACTAATCACTGAGAAACTTTCGCAATGACATTATCCTGGTGTGAACCTAAATAGGTCATTCTCTGTTTCCATGGTTGTCTTTTAACTAGTGGCAAGCTAAAAGCTGGTTCCAGCTCACATAAAAATGGCTTTTATGTTATGAGATAATACCCTGTTATTAAACCAGAAGTACCTATTAACAGCCAATGAATTCTAAAAAAGTAGTGCTAGGGGAAAAAAAACAGAGTTACCAAAGAGGATGCCATATAGAAAGACTAAAAATTCTGTATTCCACTTCAAAAGATATAAATTCACACAAAAACAAATCCAAAGAAAAACCTCCAGTATTCGCTACCCATGGGAAAGACATATGGAGAATGAAGTTTTAGGAATGATCCAGATGCAATGAAGACAGAAGCTCAGGAAGTAGTACCCCTCCAATCATACCTTTGATATTACTTTGCTCGTTTTATTCTGTTCATAAATTATCCATGACTAATATGTGATTTTTTTTCTCATTTGTACAAACTTCCTTTGAAATCATTTTCAGTCAATGGCTTTCAGTCTGCACATGCAGTTTATTCATAAGAAGCTGCTTTTGATAGCTTCTGATTTATTTTGGCTGTATACAAACATATGCACACTGGTATTTCAATGCCAGCTCATGTGATCAGCAAACAATTGCAGAGATTATAGTGTGCATTTGTTTTCAGAAAGAGTGCAGAAATTTCCCGGAGTTGGCATGTTGCAGAGTCAGTATTTCCAGAAGACAGGATTTTGCACTGTGTAGTGTGGCACAGGTAACACAGGAAATCCAGAGTCCTGATGGTGTGGGTTAATGAGTCTGATGGACCACCTAAGATTCGTGCTAAGGGAACACGAGTTCTGCTGCAAATATGTGCACTTTCACACGGAAACTTTCTTGAGGAGAACAAACCAAAGGGAAATGGGTAAAACCTGACAAAAGCAGTTCCTTTTCAAAGTGAAGCATGTGCTCTGTAGTGTTTGCCACACCCTGACAAAGAACGTCAGGTTGAGAAACCCAAGTGAGTTCAGCTTTGTTTCCAAAATAATACTCTTTCCCTTTAATCAGAGAGATGTTAAACAGGTTGAGCTCTGCAAACTCAGCCTAGAAACATTCTCATTACGTGCAACACAGAGATGAATTGCTACCACTGCAGATTTTAGTTCTCGGAAGAATCGCTTTGCCAGACTGCAACTAGAACTGCAGGGTTTGTGTTTCTTTCCCTGGGTGGTATGGATGATAACAGAGCAAAATATTAGCCTGTTGTATTTTCTTTCACTCCTCCCTGGTTCTTGTGAATTAAAGCTACCCTTCCTCAAATTGCTGCACAATTCACTGCAGTGTGAAAATGATCAATCAGCAAGAACCTCTATATAATTGTTGATGTCTTTGAGCTGGCAATAAATATTTGTTTTTCTTTCCAATGCTAGTTGTGTATTTAGCTTCAAGCCAAGAGGAAAATTTGGAGAAGTATGTTCTTATTGATTATACAAGGAGCAGTACTTCTGAACTCTCTGGGGTTGCTTTCAGAAAACGTCACCCAAGGAGAGAGTCAGCAGTTTATGTGGTCTGGGAGTACCAGATCAAGTAAAACAGGAGAATGTTATTGTGAATGTTTTCCTATGTTTTGAAACACATACACCAGAAGAATTGGCATTTGTATTTGTCATAGGGGAAGTAGAGGTCACACGCTATTTTCAAGACACAACAATTCTTTTTTTGAAGGCACCATTTGGAGCATGAAAGATGGCAGGCTAAGGAAATACTAGGTTTGGTGGTTCAAAGTTTTGGCTCAACTTACTGCTGAGCAAGAAAGTTTGTTTCTTGATGTGTGAAGTGTTTACGCTTTCGTAAACTGTAAAATGTGTGAGGGAGTAAAATCAGGAAGGCAGGAAACAGGAGATATACTTAGTCCTGGATGTCTAATTAAGTCCATCAGCTTCCCTATGGCTGCAGCCAGATATAGGATAATCAGAATGTGTTTATATGGTGCAATACAAAAGGTAGTCATGCTGCCTGCAAACTGAGTTAGCTTTAATAGCAGAGTAATAAATCTGTGTTATTATTGAATTCTGTCTCAGCTAATTATGTTGCTCATAATTATATATCATGAGCTCTGTCCTGGCATGGATGGGCTCTTTCTGGTCTCTAAATTAGCTCAGGGGTCTCCTCACACAGCAGGGAGTTATAGAAGTAAGGCACTTATTTTCTTTTTCCGGTGGTCACATACTACTGTATTCAATTTGGATAGCCCAGCCTCTCATAAATCATTGCTGATTGACATACAAAACACTGTTATCAGAAGCACTGTCCTCACTCTGCTTGAGATAGGTGTGAAAACATGGGTTCCTCTTGCCTGTTTGGGGTAGCAAGGTCTTGTTTAAGACAAAATTGCTCAGAAAATTGCCAGTTAGAAGGAGTTTTGAAGAGCGGATGGTGTGTAGCTGCCCACAAACCCTTTCATAGCATTCACTGGTGTTCTTTCAGCTGATGCAGGAACTGAAAAAGGGAGAAATGGGACTGGCACCAAAGTGTTACAGGATCCTGCTGGTATTCAAGTGCACTTTTATATAAACACACATTTCTTTCCTCATAAGCACATTTTAACTCTTAAACAGCCAAAAGATCACCACCATTTTTGGGGCTGAGAAAACAGATCTCAAAAACTGCTGAATATTTTCACAGACTCAGTTTGATATCCTGTAACCTGCTGCTCCCTCTGTTTCAATTTTTGATTTGGTGACAGGTGGACTGGGCCCTTTCAGCTTTTAACTGCCCTCTCCTTACAGCCAAGAATACTTTGAGTTGGTGTTGCACCTGTGAGGATTCTTTGGCCTGGAGTTCACATTTTTAAGAAAAAGCTTTGCAGATAGAACAGTTTATTTATATTTTTACTTAATGTTAAAGAAAAAAACAGCCCATAACATTGGAAGATAAGAAAATATTTGGGACCAAATTAGCCACTTGCTTGTCAGTGTTTTTTGACCAATTTAATTCTTCTGACTCTGACATTTTTAAGGAATTTTAAATCTTAGTTCTATTGGCAAAGAACTAAACTACTCTAGTACTCCTGGCTGGCACAAGATACAATGAACAGTTGCAATTATTGCTGCACAAAGCCTTTGTTACCTTTTACCCTAGAAAGGTAAGGTGTTTACACACTGTGGTCTTAGGCTACTGATAACTTCTTCTTTTTGTGAAGGACAGATGAACTCAGAATACTGTTCCTCAAAAAAACCCGTAGAGACTCACTCTTCCATACGGCTCTACTGCCTGGGGGTTGTGTATTGTTTTTCTTCCAACATTGAGGGGCTTTTTTTCTCTTTTGTACAACTGAGAGCCACAAAATTGGCTGTTAGGTGATTGAGCAATGCCTCCAAATGGTGTAAGCACCCTGCAACGAGCATGTCTCTTCTTGCCATACAGCCAGTGCCCAGCGGGCTGGGCGTGCGCCCAATCTGCTTCCATACAGTCACAGCATTTGGAACACTACTTCAGGAAAAACACCTGGGTGAGCCTGGCGGAGGAGGGAGGGGCTGGCATGGGCAAGGTGCCACTGCACATGGCTGCAGCCACCAGGCACAGCTCCCTGAGCCCCCAGCTCAGGCACTGCTCCCACCCCAGGGCTTGGTGCTCTACCATCAGCTGCTCTTGGGAAGCAAGGCTGAGCTTTGGCAGACGCTCTAGCAGCGGGTGAGGTGGAACCCCGAGCACTCCTGGTGTCTCAGAACTTGCTGGACAGGCAGCTGGGCTCTGAGTCTGCTCTGGGAAAGGACACCCCTTTGCCTGGGAGTTTTATACCTAACCACAAGCAGCTGTGCACCTAAGAAAAAACATCACCTCTAGATGTTCTTGTTATTCACTCTTTTGCCAGAAGTATCCAGAACTCTTGTATCCAAGAACAGTGAGGCCACCATTGCTGAGAAACTTCTCTTAAGGCCAGGTGCCCCTTTTTTGCTGTTTTAAAGGGTTAATAGAAAGGCTGGGAATAGGGGCATCTTCAATGGGGTATATTGAGCAGTATAAGAAATTCCGCTTCTTGACTGTTTCTTCTGATACTCTGCCTGAGGTGCTGTCCTCCCACCTGGGCCTCCACACTGCATACTCTACCTCTGAGCCCCCTGTAAACTCCCAGAGAGAAGAGTTTGAGCTAAAACACTGGGCTAGAAAACGAGATGTAAGAACACCTTTGCTGTCCCTTTCAGTCTTCTCAGGCAGCAATTTCCCTATTTACTGGAAAAACAATCCAGTTGAAAAGCCCTATAAGCGGACAGGAACTTTGTGGAATAAGAAAGACAATAGGCATGGCATAAAACTGAAGATATAGTGTGATTGCTAGAATGGAGCAGGGATCATAAAGCAGGGAGCATGTTGAAAAGCAAACAAAAGGGAAATTGGTTTTGATGGGCTGAGGGGTGGAAAAGGATAGCTGGAAAATCCTGATCCATTTTGCTTGCCTAATAGTAGTGGCAGTGTGGGCCCTGGGGAAAGACAGATTAAACAGCAAGTTGTCACTCACTGGGGACAGGACAGTTGCTTTCATGCTTACCTGGCTCTGGTCAAGGGAAAGGCAGGACGCTTTGCATTTTATTACTTCCATGCTTAAAGCAAACAAATTGATAGGCTACTTACTCAGTTTCAGAGGGAACTTTTACTGAACAGCACGCACTGCATTTAAGTTGAATTGTAATTATCGTCAGGGTTGTTTGGGCTGTGATAATTTTTTGGCACTGCTGCTGCATACATTTGGTTAGAAACCAACGCTTGACAAAGGCATAGTGGCTAGAGGAGGGGATGAAGTCTGTAGATACCTAGCAGACTTTAACTGCTTACTCAATTTAATACACAGTTTAAAATGTGTCAAAGTGGGTTTTTTACATCCAGAAGAAGAGACACTTTGACCTCTTTGAGAAGTAGTTGCTCCTCAAGACTTGAAATATCAAATAAATATTATTTTTCCAGTTGTTATGCCAACACAATATGCTTTGATCTAACACGTTGTAACATAAAGTTGTATAATTTGAAAATGAAAGAATTAATATCCTGAACAAGCTTTTTGAATTGAAGCAGTTCTAAATTTGGGCCAAAAGCAGAGAACCAATTTCCCTATAAAACAGATTCCAAATCCTTAGCTCCATTTAGGACACAGAGCTAAACTAAGGCTGAAAGGCAGAAATCACTGAATTTTGACATTTATGGGCTATTTCCATATCTTTACGTTTGCCAGATTGGTAGTGCTTTTATAAACACTTCGTTTCAAAGGAAGATTTTTATTAGTTTCAGGAACAGTTTAATTCTCCTTGTCTGTGCAAAATGAAGCTGGTTTTATGGCATCTGCTGAGGTAACATTTGCTATTGAAGGACAGGGTCCATTCTTACATCTTTAACGCCATTTTTATCTTGATTCTTAATTGTTAAAACTAAAGAGTACGCTTGCACCCAAGCCCCCGTTGTATTCTGTGGGAATGCAAAGCTGAGATTTTTATGCATTCTGCACTTAGTGCATGATTTCTTGTGGAACTGAAATGTCCATCTATAAGAGGAGAGAAAGCTCCCATGCTTTCTTTCATGGGACATGATCCTCTTTTCACAGGTTTTAAAATTAACCTTTAATTACTAAGCAAAGAAACCAGCTTTTGTTTTTGTTTTTGTTCCTTTCTAATGTATCTCCCTTCTGATTTCAGCTTGGGGAAGAGCTGCTGCTGCCACATACCTGGTCGGCTTTCTACTTCTAGTCATTTGTTTTGCACTGGCCATCATAGCGTTTGCCATTGACACACTTCGGTTCAACTTCATTCGTGGGATCGGAGGCTTGCTCTTTGTGGCTGGTAAGGCAGTGTGTGGAGTCAAGTTTAGCTTCTGCAGATATATCCATACTAGAACTGCTGTTTCCCTCAGCTGATTCTATACCCAAGGCTCTGCCTGTGTGCACTTGAGCTCTCTGTGAATAACCAAAGTCTGTCACGGCACTGGATCGATTTTCAGATCCTCCAAAACATGGATGGGTTTAGCTACAGGGATTATGGAGGAAGGCAGTGGTGCTGGGTGGTAAACATTTTCTTTTGTTTTCTCCTGTTTCTTCAGCTGTGTTCTCCATCATGGGCCTGGTCATTTATCCAGTAAAGTTCTCATCTGAAATTGAAATGACAGGAATCAATATGTTCAGCTGGGCCTACGGCTTTGGCTGGACCACTGCCATTATGGAAATATGCTTGGGATTCTTCTTCTGCTGCCTTCCTAACTATGAAGATCAGATCTTGGGTAATGTCAAGCCCACATATTTTTACTCTTCCCCATAAGCACCAGGAAAAATGTGTTCATATTCTGGAGATACCTGACAGACTAGCTACGTTTTTCAGAATATTGTCATCAGATGTTAGTAGAAAAGGCTGGAAACTTTTCTCATATGTGTAGAAAAATGGCACTGGCATCTGCAATAAAGTTATCTACTCTATTTTGGACCTTCATATCTGATGTGGGTTGGTTAGATAAAGCAAAAATGTTAAAACCCCTTGGTTTTCCTCATTCATTCCCATGAGTGGGATTTGTGTGGATTCCATTGCATCTTAAATACATTCATAATTGTAATTAAATTCAGAAAAACTTATTAAACTGGCAATAAACAAAACAACACGTATCATCTTCCTGAAGGAAAGCAACTCACAAAAATCCCATTTTGTATGTATCATCTTTAACCTGAAGATTTTGCACAATTTTCAAGAAGTTAAATGCCTTTATCCACTGACTTCCAAAGTAGTAAACTAGTGAGCCAGAACTTCATAGCTTTGCTTCTATTTTTCATTCACTCACTTAAGCCATAAGGACAGGGTAAGAAAGGGATTAAAGCTCCCTGCCAGAGCCAGCATCTTGACTTTTCCTCATTCGTGTGGAATGTGCTTGTTTCCAAATATTTGCAAGAGTAAGCAAGGACCACCAGTAAACCCTTAAGAATCCTGGTATGCCATTGCTGGTGTCACCACAGAGTGGGCAGAGGCAGAGGGGATTTCAAGCCACCCGTGCAACCTGCAGACCTGGTTTGATAAAGCTCCTGGTGTGGCTTTCTTCTTGGGTCTCTGATACTTTTTTTCTGCTGTATCAAATCCTGTGACATTTAAATGCTCTATTACACTGATCCAGCTTTTTTATCCAGTGTAGAAAGGTCAGGTATGATTTCCCTGCACCTCAGGAGCTGAGCTGGAGCAGTGTGAGTGTAAGTATTAAACAGTAGCTAAAAGGCCCCTTTTCTGCTCATTTGCTGTTCTTAAGTATTTTAAAAGTGGAAAGTGTATACTGTCATATGTAACTGTAAAATGCATAAATACCCCTTACCATCTCATACTAAAGCTCTCATAGAGAAAATCACATCGTAAAACATCTTCCAGCATCTTATACTCCACAGTGCCTCAAGCCTCAATATACTGCAAGCACTGAAGTATACCCAAGACTCTGCTGGTTTCTGCCTTGTTAAACCTAACTTTACAACATTCCATTTATTCTCTTAAGTGAAAAAATGGATAATATGTCATGTGGAAAAGGAGTCTCATCTAAAACCTTAACTACTGAGGTTTATTAGCTTGTAACACATCTGCAATTTTGTAACTATGTGTACTATGTAAAGCCCTGCCAAGCGTTCCTTGTTTCAACGAGTAAGAGGTGGAAAATTTTTTAGTTAAAACTTCTTGGTAGCTAAAATTAATAAAGGCACAGGGCTTCACCTGGGTTGTTTGGAGTTTTGTGGTTGGGTGGGTTTTTTTAAGCCGTTAACTCCATTCACTTTTATGGAGTGTCTCCTAACTTTGATCAATAAACGTGAGAGATGGAGAGAGTATAAACAATGGGGAGAGTATATGCAACAAGAAATAGTTAGACAAGAACATGTAAATACTTTAAAAAATATTTCCTAGCTGGAAGAAAATCAAAGTGAAATACAGCTGAGAACACAGTTTGTATAAAATGACTTGCAATTATTTGTGTAATTTTATCCATTCATGAAAAAAACTTATCATAAATATTTTCATTATGCTTATTACACCTAATAAAAGATGGTATCTACGTATTGTTTCAAAAATGAGTCTTAACTTTTGTTCTCTACTGAGAGTGGGGAAGTATGGAAGCCCTCAAAGCCTCCTCTTCTCAGGCACCACCTTGGAGTACCCAAGTATGCTGGCTGGAATTTGACATCCAGCATCACAACTACAGCTTGTGTTATTCTTCAATCCCATGCTTGCCGTCTCCTGAGGCCTTGTTCACAAGCACATGAGAATAGTGGACACTTATGGACCACTCTCTTTGCTTATGGGCTTATGGTGTTGAGTACCTACACGCATGATTCTGTGCCATGATGTGCTACAGCTCATTTTGGCACGGATGGCAACGCACTCACGTTCACCGAGTAGGAAACCAGCACAGTCCTGCTCAGTGTTTTTGCTCCAACACCTGTGGCAATCCCCTGAGGAAGCTAAAGGGAACTTAAACAACCACTGTTTGTATTTACAGTTTCTTTTGCATTAGCTGGACACTGACAAAACACCTGGAGGTGGGGAAAGGTGCACAAACAAGGTTTAGGAGTGTGACTCCAACCTTGATGAGACAGCAGAACATAATTAAAAAGCAAAGACAATCTCCAGTGATCATCCCCCTTCCTCTCTCTTCTCTCTTGCTGACCTCAGCAGCTTCACCAGGTCCTCTCTTCCCTTCTTCTCCTCCTCTTCCTCCCTAAAGGTGCCTGAGCAGTGACAGGGCTGGTGACTCTGCAGGACACAGCCCCAGTCCCCACTCGCCACTGCCACTTTTCCCTTCCTGGGAGAGAGGAGGAATGAAGCAACTTGCTGGCCCCAGCACAGCATCAGGGACTGTAGCCTGGCTCCCTGCCCCAGGCCCTCACTGGAAAGGGTTTTCCTTAAAGAACAAGGTGGGCGGGTGTGTATCCAACAAGCAGGAGTATCACAGCCACTAGTGCTCAAGTGAAATCCTGCCTTTAGGGTAGTTTGCTTCCAGTCATGCCAGGCCAGTTCAACACAAATTCCTAGAAAAACACATCCTAAACCCTGCAGCAGAAGAACAGTGAGAAGAAGGACAAAACTGTTTTACAGATGCCAGTGTCGTTTCCTGTGACTGCTGCAACAGGAATGCATGGCAAAAACAGCATGCAAAATATGCATTCTGACAGAAAAGGGAGCTGAATCCAGGAGCCAAGGATGTCCCTCAATTTATTAGATTATTAACTAACTATCAACTGCTGGGTTATGAAATGAATTGTTAAATTAGTCTACAATTTAAGGTCAAGTGCAGTATTAACTAACGAAGTTGTTAGATTAATTTGAGCTAAGTCACAATCAGAAAGCTTGGATTTTCAAGCGAAGGAGAAATTACAGGAAGAGAAGATATCTCCTTAGTTCTTCATCTCTGTTAGCCAGGGTTCTTGCTCCAAGTCTTGTCTATAAGAGAAAAGGGCACTTAAACACTAAGAACAGCACAATAAGAGACTTAAAGTTTCATTGTGCCCAAAGGCAATGCTAAAGAAAGAGCAGGAAAAAACAGATGTCTGAAGCTTTTGGGAACATTAGGTCTGCTACAACAACAGAAATAAAGATGACTGCCAAAGGCATTGCTACTGTTCCTGTCAAATTAAAAATTAGGGAAACATCCTCCAACAAACACGTTTTATCTAATTCATCTTTATTACTGAAAAGAAATGGAGAAATTGTGCTGAAAACAAGTAGAATGTCAAGCAGCCCTACAGCTACAAACTGAAACAAAAGAAATAATGAAAATTTCCTGCTGGTAAGTTAATATGTTCAATTTAATTTCTGATGTTTCTGCCAGAGCTTGAACATCTTGGTCTTTTCAATTTTCTCTGCAAATATGTCCATATTTCACTTTACATTTCTCAGGCACCTGCCATTTGGTCTTGAAACACATCCTGCCTAA
>QWTY01037488.1:0-22055 GCA_008033365.1 Pseudorectes ferrugineus
CAGGCCTGGGTTCATCCCACCTGCTTAAAAATATCCCAAACCCACCTCATTTCCTCCACTGGTTTTTGCTCCCTCCAGAACACTGTGCCCAGCCCATAACCCTGATTTTGTGGGGGGCTGCTGCCTACACAGGGACAAACTGGGAGTGCTCCAAAGCAGGTACTGCTGTATAAACCTGTGCAGTAATAAACAAATATCAGTTCTCTTCCACTTGTCTTCCTTTTGCCTTTGCTATGCTGTGGTTGTTGGTACGGGATGCAATTTTTCATGCCATGCTGATTGCTGGGATTTGGGGTTTTTTACGCCGGGCTAATTGCTGTGGTGTCGCAGTGTTCATGCTAAGATAATCACCATGGTATTGGATTATTCATACTGAGCTCTCTGCTTTGGTGTTGGGTTATTGCTGCTGAGCTCATTGCTGGGGTATTGTGCTTTTCATGCCGTGCTCATAGCTGTGGTATGGAGTTATTTATCTTATGCTTATCCCTGTGATATCTGATTAAACTGATTAAACCAGTTGCTCCTTTAGTAGGCGATTCTGCTGTCTGATCTGGTATCAGAGAGGAAAATCAGCCCCTTCTCTGCTCTCCAGACCAGGTTCAGATTGAGGTTTTCTTTTGGTTGACCTTCCACTAAGCCTCCTGGCTGTGTAAGTCCAGAAGAGAACTTGGACCTGGGGTTTGCACAGGCACTGAAGTCGTGTCAGGGCTCTCTTGAACCAACTCCGTCTCTGGTCTTCAGACACTCCTTGAGTAACCACTGTGTTACAAGCCCATTTTGTAAGGGATGACACTTTGGAGGCCTCTCTGAGTGACCAGATTGTTACATCCTGGAGGAAATAGAGACATTTGACATGGTCATTTTTCTCCTGCAGCTCTGCAAATGCAGCGGTTGGAGGGAACACAAATTTGCAGTTTTGGAAATGGGGGATGCTCGCTTGGAAAATGACTTTGACTTGCAGGACTGTGACTGCAGTAGGGCTGGTGCCCAGCAGAGTAACTGGGACCGGGCTGGTGCCCAGCAGAGTAACTGGGACCTGCCTGATGCCTTGAGATACCGGCACAGGTAACACCAGCTCAAATCACTGTGGCCACCAAAAGCCACTGAACCCCTCCTGCAAGGCACAGATCTTTCCAGTCCTGCCCTCTCCTTGGCTTGGAAAGCCTCACTGATTAGCCCCAGCTCAATGCCTGACTTTGGCAAGAGATGGATTTCTTCACTAATCGCTGTGTCCAAGGTCACACAGCAGGATTCAACTCCTGCTATGCTCAGTCTCCCCTCAGCCCCTCACATTCCTGTCCTTTGCTCCAGCTTCAGCTGTGACTCTCCTCATCTCTGCCAGTTACACACAAATAAAAATGCTCAGCTTAGTGGCACCTGCCTTTCTTTGTTTCTAGGGTTTATTTTGTGACTCAGTACTATGTTTCAATACCACAGACTTTAAAGGTGCTTAATACATCACAAAAAATAAATCACTGCAAGAAACAAGCACTGATGTTAGCTTAGGAGAAAATCTTTAAAGGTGTTTTTTGTTTTGCTACCAGAATGCTTCTATGTATTATTCATTACAGCTTCTGAGATTTAATTATTATTAGTGCTACTGATGATTGCTAGAAAAATAAACTGTAGCAGAAGGTGTCCGTCATTGTGTGAAGGGCATCTATATGTTGTATAACTCACCATACCCATTTGCATTAATCTCATTAGCTGCTCACAAGGCAGCTCCTGAGCTGGGGAATTGAAGGGAGGGGACACACATGCCCTGCCTGTTCTGCCCTCTGTGCCCACCTGGACTCTGAAGCATAGAACTGAGTTTATCAACTCCATCTCTGGCTTTCTGCCCGCAGGTCTCTGTACCCGGGATTCCCTCTGTGGGGCTGCTCAATCATTTTCAGCCCCCTGGGCTGCCCTGCCCATTCCTCCCAGTCTCACCTGCAGCCCTGAGCACTTGTGACAGGGAGGATGAAGATGTTCTGTTAGGAATGACCCTGAGATCTGCCTGGTGCCTTGAGGCAAATGCAGGAGAGATACTGGAGTGAGTTCAAGAGGAAATCTTGATTCAGCAGCAAGCAATGCCTTTTAGCCTGCCCTGAACAAGACAAACGGCTTGACAGGTAGAGCATTCAAAGGCTCTGCCATTCCCTGCTCCCTCCCAGCTGCAGCCGTTGAGATTTAGAGATGATCAGTGTTTTCCTCTCTTTATTCACTTTAACTCAGTCCAGCCCTGCACAGTACATCACTCGTTATCACACCAGCCACACAAACAGCATCCTGCAGCCCTTCCTGGGATTACACAGCACATGTGGAGATGCTCATGCCAGGAGCTGTGGAGGTGAGGGAGGGCGTGGCACACCTTTCGTCCCTCCCTGCTGTGTTGCAGTTCTGCATCCGCCCCTCTCACTCACCTCAAGCCCTGTAGGAAGCTGGAAGTCTCTCTTCTGGCACCTAATTGACCCACTGCCTTGGAAGTCTCATTAATTGCCTGCTAGATCTTGCATGGCCTCTCTTAGAGGTGCCCGAACTGTGAGTGATCTCTGTGCAAGGGTTTTGACAAAATGCTGCAGACACTGTGCCTTTTCATTTTGTACCTCTGACATCCCTGGCTCCACACTTGGGACTCTCATTAGAGACCAGAGAGAGAGAAGAAGAATGTGAGTGTTTTAGGCTTAAATTCAATCTCTGCCCCTTCGGTCTTGCGTGACCTTGATAAATCACTGGATCTTTTGAAGCTTCAATGTCTCCATCTGCTCTGTTAGGACAGAGGGAGCCAGTTATGTCAGGCTGAGCATACCAGAGATGTGAGACCTGTTGTCTCCTCTTTAATCCCCATTTCTTCTCCCTTCTTAAAAGCATGCCCACTAAGGGAAAAAAGTGAAGGCTGGGAGAACAGCCAGGACGCTCCCATGGATCAGGAAACAGGTTGTGAAACATTTCCCCCAAGACGGACATGTAGATGGTAATGGGTCCAAGAATGTGCAGTCTCTGATCACGGAGGCTGAACAATGTCCAGTGAAATCCAGGAGCCTACAAGGCTCCAAAGAAGGGAAGTGTGTTCAAGTAACTTTCTTTTCCACTCCTGCTCCTGCTGTCAGATGAATGCTTTAACTGCACAGGAGCACATCAAAAGACAAGAAGCAGGAGCTGAATCTTTCAGAGGGAAACAACAACACAGATCATAGGAGAACAAGGCAGAATGGAGCCAGGTATCAACCAGGGAGGTGGGGTACGGGAGAGGTTTGATGTCCTTCATTTACAAGAGATAACTTGAAGGCAAAGACATGGATTGAAATCTTGGCCAAGTCAGTGTCTCTCATGCAAAGCAGACACAAAGTTTGGTACTATTTATTTTGGGTGATTATAGATACAAATTCTCCACATAACCTGTCTCCTGTGTGCAGATGTGGAGGACATGGTCTGTCCTTCTCCTGCATTGGCCCAAATATTTGGATCCAGCTTTCCCCTCTCTATGTAGGTTGCTGTCTTGGCTGCTCTCTTTAGCCACTCCGATGGCAACAAAAAATCTTTGCTGGGTTTTACATTACCCCTATACATGCAAACCAGCTGCTGTCTTCAGCAAAGATTGAATGAAGATCTTAGGATGTAACCCAGCAGTTGTCTACCCTGACTTTGGGGCGCTGCAGCGAGATGCAGCAGAAGAGTTGGGGATGGTTTTCCAAGGGGAGCACAGGAGGATGGCTCTCAATGCTTCTCTGTGGCAACCACTCTGTCCTCAGAGCCACAACGCCCAAGATCCTGTCTGGGATTTGTGTGTTTAAAGGCTGGAGCTAATCTCATAAATGGATGTGTAAAGTGCTGGACATTTACACTTGGATTGTTGAAACCATATGGTCATGGGGCCACGGAGGGGATTTCTCTGTTTGTAATGCAGAAATATGCATTACATCTAAATTGACCCTGAAAACTGACTAGAGCCTGGTATTAGAGAAGATTAAATTAACCCCCAGCAATAGCACCATATTACAAAAATGGTTAGATCTTAATAAATTGAAAATGATAACAGTGGCAAAAGCTGTACATTTTCCCTCATGTTCCTTTATTGCTGTAACACTTCTTTCCAGTTTGTTGCTTCCGTGGGTTTTATTAGCACATTTCAGTGGAGTAGATTTGCTCTGAAGTGATAACGGCCGACTGTAATCAGAAAGTTTTATGTTATCTGCAGCAAACAATGGTAAATGCCACCTGAGAAGGGCTCCGCTCAATGCCTTCATTACTGTGATTAGTCTAAGATAGCAACAAACTTCAAACCCGCTGATAACAGACTTTGTTAAAAACACAATAAACACTGAACACCCTGCACTTCAACCCGGTAAAGAGACGACTCCGCTTCCAACGCCTCTGGGGCTGTTGGATGTGCAGACCTGGCAGTGTTAATGAGGTGTGGATCCATCCAGAGCAGGGACCCATGATCCCTCCTGTCCTTTCAACTGGAAGTAGTGTGCAATCCTGCCACGTGGGTGGGAATCAAACTGATTCAGCAAAGCACTCGCTTCAATGAAGCTTTAGCATGTCTATGAAATATGGTGCACAAGATTTCTAAGAAAAGATCCAGGTTGTTTTGGAACCTTATGGTGTCTAGTTTCCTGAAGTAAGAGAAAGTGGACAGGGGTTTCTTCACTCACCTACACAGCTGCTGGCTTGGGATGAATTATCAGCAAACTCTGGTTTTACTTTGGGAATAAAAGCCTTACAGGCCCATATGTCTCCTTCAAACCGGTGTTCTAAACTAAAGCTGAAACTTCCAGTGACACAAACTGGTGAGACACACCAGGGTCCTGCCAAGCTTACCATTTTTTGCATATTTATTTGACATTTTTGATTGCAAGCCCCTGGATAAAGAGTCCTGTCCTTTGCTCACCCTGGACACAAGGGAGGACAGGATTTGACTGCTGCAGGAACATTACTCTGATCCTCTGCAAGAGGGAAAATTTTACACCTGGAGATTAAGTTTGAAAGGAAACAAGGTATGCAATTATATAACCCTAATAAATGCTGTTTCTCCTTTTGTAAAACTTTTTTTTTTTTAATAGCATCCACATCAATACAGTTAGGTTTTCTGGAGGATTTTTTCTTGGTGTGGATTTTTGGGGGGTTTTTTTGGCTGAAAGCCACAATTTTTCCAGGTGAAAGCATTGTTGTCTTGGTTTATAGCAAGTGTGCTTTGTTTCTGGAGGAAAACAGAAATCACCAACAGAAAAACTTCCTGAATGGACACCCAGTCCTACAGGACCCCTCAGGGCTGTGGCAGGGATGGGAGCACACCCAGGGTCAGGCACGTGCCAGTGTGGAAGCCAAGGCTTGGCTGGGGACCCCTGTGACCATGGGGAGAGGGAAGAGAAGCCAGCTGGGCTATCCCTCTCCTTGGCACTGCAACAATCTTCCAGAATAAAAATACTCCAACTTCCAGCAAGAAAAATTAATTTTGTGCAGAATTTCCAAATACAAAGTTAATATTTCCCTAGAGCAGATAAATCTCATTGAAACACCCCTTAGAAAATCAGCAGTCAAAGCCTTTTGGAGAAAAATCAGTTCAGACAAAAATATCGTGCTCAGGTTTAGCTCTGAGCTGCTGGGAAATGTTTTCCCTCAGCCCAAGAAGCAGCATTTTGCTTTCGAGGCAGTGCAGGTTTCTCACCCTTGCTGCAGGTAGTCAGGGGCTGTGCCTACGTGTCCAGCATGGCACATCACCACCCCTGAAACACACTCACTTTCCAGCCCTGTTGACAAATGCAAAAGGCAGAAATCTTAAATAGATCCGGGAACAGCAATCCTGCTGCCAAAAGGTTAGTTTTGAAGTGTTTGACATTTTCTACCTGAGCTGAGCAAATAATTTATCTGATTAATTTACTTTCCTCCCCGTTCATGAGTTGTCCAGGAGCTGTTGCTGAGATTTGCTCAAATTCATTTGTTATCTCAAGTTCCTGCCTGGGTCTGCAGCTTGTTTACGGGCAGTTTGCTATAAACAGCCACAAAATTCAGAGCTGTGCTGATTGCTCTTGATGGGGAATACACTGCAGGATATTGTTTTAGCTCTCTGATGGGGTGATCTAATCCTTAGAATTCGACTTCTGATGTGACTGCAAGTGAAATTTGTTGCCTATAAATAGTCTTTGCTGTTTGCCTAAAGGTCATTGCAGCTGTGGACACTTCTGCCAGCTCCCAGAACTGCTCAATAGGGTGGCAAAGGACTGTCCTGGTAGTCCAGTCTGACCAAGTCACCAGACTGTAGGAACAGCATCCCCCCAGCTCCACATTGACACAGAAACCTCAACAATAGACCCCTTTAAAAAAGTCCACCCTTGGATTTGAGGACCATGAACTGGTGGAGAACACTTCTACTTCCCTATGTGGCATTGATAAGTGGGGCCTTGGAAATAAACAACTGGGGTTTTAAAGTAGTAAATCAGATGAAGAAATATTTAAATAAAATATCATGAGACTTTTTCAAGGGAGAAAATATTTTTCAAATTTAGTCTTCTCCCACATTTTCACAGCTACTAATTGATGGGTCAAATCTCCATCCCAAAAGTAGATTTCCATAACAAACTAAGGAGTAATGCCACGTGGTAGGAGGAATCACAACACTGTACTTGTGTGAAGTACAGCATCAAAGTCGGAATAATGAATCTGGGGTTTGTATAATTGAGATGTTTTATACTTGGGCTGGAGGGCTCACTTCATTGTTCAACACTCAGCAAACAATTTTATAACATTACATCCATATTTTTCTGCTTTCTAAGAATAATTCCCTTACTTTGTTTACGCTTTCAGTACCACTTGACATGTCTTGCTGATCTGTGCATTCCTATAGGCTCAGTGTAGGGGGATCTTGGCTGAGGGACTTTGCAATAGAGACAGAAAGGAAAGGGAACTTCTGATCTGTGGAAAATTCTGACATTTTGAAACAAATAACTATTGCAGAACATGATGAATGGTCACACTTGTGAAGTTCTCTGCCAACTTATTTGTCAGGAGTTTTGGTTCAGTGCCATCAAGACATGTTTTTTCAATAATGTCCAATCACTTTACTTTGGTGCTACTAAACCAAAATGAACAAAGTCCAAGGGAAAGCTGCAGACCTTTTAATTAAGATATGATAGATTATATAAACCCACTGCACTAGCTGCATTACAATAAGAGTGCAAGGAGAAGCTACAATTGATTAAAACCAGGAATGTGTTCCCTTCTGAGAAATGAGTGGAAGTTGAGGGGATGCCTTTAATTGAGCTACTGCCTGAGAGCAGTATCCCTGGTGTGTCCATGTGCCCCAGGTGGGAGACACAGCACCTGGATCCCTAGAGTTTCACAGAGAATCATCATTAGAAGGTAAATTAGTTCTTTTTCTTCACCTTTTTTTTCATCTTTATTTTTTCAAGGTCCTATTTCTTTGCTTCTCTAATTGATATTTTTCATGCATTCCCAAGGAAATAACACACCACAGGCTTTAAAACCTGGGAGCGTCCAAAGACACTGAGGAGTATCTCCCTCTTACAGGATTTGATGGGACTTCACGGAGCCATGGGGCCTTTCCAGTGCAGCTGGGTTTATACCCAGAAGGAGAGAAGGTGTTTCAGGCTGCTCTGGCCATGTGGGGAGGATTTCCATGAAAAGTCACAGCTGGACTCATCCTATAGCAATAACAAATCCTGCCTGCTGAACAAAAAATCCCAGTGAGCACACAAAGTGTTACATGGACAGTGTCCCTGCACCTGCTGTTGGTTACTCTCTTGCTCTGTGATAACACTAATATCAAGAAATCTCATCTGAAATGTTTTATTGCTTGTGAGGGGGATAAAAAAATCCCTTGAAGACTCTGTTAGAGGTGGATCAGCATATTCGATAAAACCAAAGTCACTAGGCATTTAAATAGTTTGACATAAATCATATTCACAGTCAATTATACAGAGGAATGGCATTTGTACTTATTGAAATCACCTGACACCTCTCATTAGAAAAACACTGCTGGCAGTTGATTATAATTTTGCCAACTTTGGGCTGGAATTTTCTGTGCCACCAGTTTTCCTGAGGCAGGTTTGCATCTGCTCCTTTTGCTGTAAATATCAGAAAATACACTTCTGAAAGTTAAACCAAGCAAATACACCTCTGCTCCTGCCAGTCCAGCAAGGAAATATTGGGTTTTCCTTGTATGATCATGTCTATGAACATCCCAAGGATCTGTGTGTCAGTGGCAGAGCAGGAACCAAGAGCCCAAGTCATGGAGAAGGATCCCACTGTCACAGGCAGCACAAGGAACACAATGTGTTTGCTTCAGATGAGTTATAGCCTAAGCAGGGCATGCAAAATGAGTGGGATTTTTTAAAATGCTTCTGTTCAGGGAGAACCAGTGCTAAGTGACAGGATTCTGAGTCAAAACAGCCTTGCTGGTGTGGTGGGGTGTAAGGTGGTGAGTGACACCCCACCTTTCTGCCTCCTGTGCCTGCTGCTTCTTGTTACACACAGAAGATGAAGGTCGGTGCAGAGCAAATACCATGAAGGACCTGGGAGGCTCTTCAGGAAATCAAACCCTTCCACTTGTCCGACTGCAATTTGAATTTAAAATTTGGCCTATATTTGAAGGGAGGTTAGAATGAAGTGCTTGGGAACCGGTTAAGTAAGGTTAAATAATGCAAAGTCAAAACATTTTGTTTCACTTAATTTGACTATTTTGGATGGAAATATTTTAATCTTGCCTTTAAAAACAAAATAACTCCTCCCCCCCAACCCCCCCCAAAAATACCCACCCCAAAAGAACCCAACCCCAGAGCACTGTCTCAATTTCTCTTGTTTTCCTCCTCTTTTCAGTTCCCCTTGCCTGTCTGACTCCCCCCTGCTTGTTTCTGGAGTGGCTTTATCAAGCCAAGAGGCTCTGCCTCTTCCCTTTGAAGTCTTCATTGCCTCCTTGTTGAGCACACTTTGAACAATAGCTCTCTAATTGCTCTTCAGAGAAAATTCGTGAACAACTTGGAAGGGCCCTCTAGCTGTTTCAGGGGAAAGGGACTGTTTTCAGCAAAGGTTGTCTTTTAGCACCCAGGAGTTGTTTCTCTGTGAGCCGTTTGTGTCAGTGTCAGCCTTTTCGTTCCGAGTACGTACAGCTCCTAAAACAGCCCACGTGGAGCCACCGCGGCTGGAGATTGCCAGAGGAAAAGATGCCACTTTTTCCTTCAGCTGACCTTGGAATTGTTAAATGAAAGCATTCTGGAGAATATCTCGGGCACAGGATGTTCTCCTTTGATCAGGACATGAAAGGACACAATGTTTCTCTAATATCTCATGGGGCGATCAATCATCCCCACACAGATTGAGAAGTGCCACTCTGTTTCATCACCTTTGTCTGACCTTGGAAAACTCCTCCTAAGTGCTGAGAGGAAATGTCATCGAGCGGCTGTCATTAGAGTTCCATGATTAGGTGACCAAATCAAAAGGAAAAGGTTTTTTGGATGGGAAAACTGAAATGAACCGTCTTTAACAATTTTCTGCAATGGAAAAGGGGAGTTAAAATTCCTCCTCAATCAATTAAAAACCCCTCAGGCTGATTGATTTTGGAAAGTTCTATTTAACACCTGCATATTTAAGTTTAAATTTGATGAGGCTAAACTTAGACTGGAAACGTTTTTCCAAACAAATCCTCTTACAGTATTTTAACGTATTTATCCTAATCATACAGTAATATATAATAAATTCCCTGATCTTTATATGAATTCAAGGCCTCTATAAAGCTCGAAACAAGGCAAGTTTTGGTTTCAGAGGGCTGTGAAAAAGCCTCTACCACTGGAGTATTTCTTCCAATTCCACTGGAGGTCAGTGCAGCCCTACAGTTCTGCTGGCATAACAGTCCTTTTCACTCTGATCTTGTGCTACAGCTGAACACAAACCCCTGTAGAGCTGTTTTTAAACTAGATTTGTGTAGTAATAAATACGGGCTTAAGAACCGTGTTATGTGGTTATATTTGGAACATCCTAGCAGGGATGTGAGAATCGCAACTCGTTTGGGTGTTGGGTTTTTTTTCCCTTTCTTTTTTGTTATTGTGGCAGTTGTTTTTCAAGAGCTCGGGGTGATTTTTTTCCTTGTAAAAGTAAAATTACTTGGAATGCAAAAGTAGCAGATTTTGTGACATGCTTTCATAGCTCCAGAGAAAAACAGATCTTTGAGCTCCCAGCCTGTCAGAGGAGTGAGGTAAGTGCAGTTCAGCATGTGTCCTGTGCACTCAGGGGCTCCGGATCACATTTTTGGTAGGATTTAAGTGTGAACTTGCTCAAGTTGATGCTTTCTTCTCTTTGCCTTCCTGATCTTCCTCCCCTTTTTTTTGGTGTAGGGCATTCACACATCACACTCACCCCTCCTAACTGTGCAGATACACCTGAGTGAGCTCCAAATCATCCCCTGTGGGAGAAGGTGAATGAAAAAACCCAAAAAGCAGCCAACAAAACCTGGGCAAAATGGTTTAAAGTTATTTCAGACAGGCTATTGGAGTTGTGGGTGAGCCTCCAGGTCTTGCTGCATGCCTGGCTCCATGGGGAACGTGCTGTTCCTCTGACATGAGCACAGAATTCCAGGCACACTCTGGATCTCCTGCCCCCATCTGGCTCTAGCACACCAAATCCTAATCCTACAGCCCTGTACGACTGGACATCACAGGCAGACCCGCTAAAACAGGAGAGCAAAGAAGAAAAGGAAGGGAAATATGAGTGCTGGATACCACAACAGAAGTTTTGTCTAAATGGTCGATGCATGTGGGTTGTCACAGGAGGGAAGGTGACAACACTGAGGAGACATCACGAAGAAGAGAACTCTTAGTCAAAGGCTACAGGGTCCTGAAACACAACCTGTTCCAAATAGGTATTGATATGGTCCAGTTCAGCCAGCTGTGCCAGTCCTGCTTCAGAAAATCCCAGTCACCCCCAGCCAGGTGACAGGGACCAAGCCTCCCCGAGCCCCATGTGACAGCGATAGGCTTTGTCAGGCATGTCAGTGATCTGCCCTTTGGCTGTCTGCCTGCTGTTCGGGCACAGAGAAGGAGGAAGGTGGAAGATTTATCCTGTTCTCTGCTCTCAGAGGCTGTCTGGGAGCAGCCTGGGTGCAGCCTGTGGGTTTGCTGCAAAAGCAGAGTGCAAAGAGCAGGATGTTTCTGCCCTTGGGGGTCTTCAGTCACATCCCCAATCCAAAGTTTTATGTTTCTGTTCCAGGTACTTTGTTCCTGCTCATTGATTTACTTTTTAGCTGTGCTGGCCAGAGAGCTCATTAGGAGAAGGGGCTGCAAACCTCAATTCCTCCCCCCCAGGCGAAGGAATGTTTCAAATCTTCAGGTTTGCATCCTTCCTTCCCTCCCTGAAGGGATATTGAGGTGGAAGCTCTCTCTTGCTGAGCTGGCCATGGAGGACACTGTGTCCAGGGTGTTCAGGTCTCAGTTTAATTCAGTGTACATTTAGCTGAGTCAAAGCAATGTTGGCAGAGCATGAGATTATCAGGCTCAGCCTCCTTTATACACTCAAATACAGACATTTCCAAACACGCTGCTTCGACCATGGAGGATTTCTTATGTTGGAGCAATCTCATAAAGGAAATGCTGACAGCTGTATCCACTGGTTAATTTAAAACTCAGCTGGAACAAGACCTGGGCAAAATATTATTGTGAAGTGACTCTCATTCGCTGTTGTTCCATTACTGAAGCAACAAGTTCTACCCCAGGCTGCCCTTCTCATGTCCTTGTACCTTGACTTAATTTCCCTCTTGGCTCCTGCAGTAATATCCTTCTGCACCAGAACGTCACAGCACCGTCCCCCTTCCTGCTCTGAGCCTGCTCTTGCTTGTATATTTTGCATATACAGACCCTTTCCTTCAGGAGGGCTGTGGGATGCCTCAGAAAGGTTTCTTTTACACCTGATTTGGCAGCTCCCTTCCATCCTCACCCTCCCAGCTCATGGTGGATGGCAAAAAAGCTCACAGTCTCTTCTCCTGCTTTTCCTGCCCAGCAGTGAGGCTCAGCTCTCCTCTCTTCACAGCTGGGTTTAGGCTCTTTGATGAGCAATCAAGAGGGTTCCCAACCCATTCCTTACCCCTTTACTCCCTATCTCCCTGAAATGATCCCCACCTACCATATTTCCCCCAAATAAAGGAACCTCTGCTGAGTGAAAGAGACCCCCTTTCCCAGTCTTCCAGGTCTCTGCAGCAGCTGATTAACATAACAGCATTTTCTGTTCTAAATGCTATGATTTCCATGTCTTTCTCATGCTTTCATTCAGCAAAAAAAGCTCTTTATAGGCCAGAACTAGGAAAGCTGGAAACTTTGTTTTTAGAATTAGCAAGTCTTTCTTCCAAGCGATTTTGTACAATATATGCTTTTTATTTCTCTACCCCTTCCATGACATATCTTATGCTAATAGTTCCCTAAGTATTATTAATTAGATTTTTTTAAGTAAGAGAAAGTTCTTGAAAGTTAATTAAAAGTTGCATGCAGTAATTGTGCAAAAGTAGCTTTTCCGTTCTAAAAATTAAACCTCTATAATTAAAATCTGATATTCATTTAAAGATTCAAATGGAGTGTTTATGACTCATTTATTTTTATTTATTTTTTGCCACTGTGGGAGTGTAATTGCTCCAGCAGAGGAAAATCAATTCCAGCCCTGGTGCTTCCATGCCCCCTCCCTTCTGTCCCCTCTCTGGGAATGAGGACACTCCCCTCACCCCTATTATGTCATCCAGGGAATGACTGAGTCAGGGATGGAGGGATAGGGACATGTGTTTGCACATATCTCGATCTCTTCCCCTAACAGCCTGTCACTTTTTTTCTTTCCCTAGGATGTAAAAAATTTGTTGTTTTGTTATCCCAAGGCTGGAATATAGATTTCAGCTTATCAGCATCTCCTATTTGCCAGCAAGAGGCAACTTACTGCACATTCAAATAACACCCAGGCTGGAAATCCAAGCATAACGGCTTCGCAGATCCAAAGGAATATTGGGAGGAGAGTTTGGATGTTGATGTAAATCCCAATGGACTCCATTCACCACACTGTGTCTGTCAGTGGGAGGTTTGGATCTTCCCCTTGGCCCTGGTGCTCTGGATGGATGGAGGGGGATAAAACCTCTATGGCCAAAACTGTGCTTCCATGTTGTTTCCACCACTGGAGTGCTCAAAGTGATGTGGAAGAAGGAGGATCAAGCTTTTCAAAAGTGAATTTTGTGTAATGATCCAACTTCAGACAGCAGGGAAGGGACATGATTTTCCTACTTTGCATTTCTTGCACACCAAGCCTGCTCACGGAAGCCCACGTGGCTGTGCATGCCCACCTATGTCTTTGGAGGCCCTCAAAAATCCAAGTGTAACATCGTAATGCAAAAATCCAAGAGGCCCAAGCCCGGGTAGCATCCTCTAATTAATGGTGACTAATTATCACCTCCCTCTTTTGGCTCTAGAAGTGTCCCAGCCTTAGTGGCAAAGTCACCCCTTCATGTACAGACCAAGGTGCAAACTAGCTTGGGTAGGTCTTCCTTGTGTGTTCCAGAGCTCAATGCTAAGTAGATGTACATCATTATCATAAAGTTATTAATTATTGTGCTGAGCAGATGTCACCCATTCCTCTTGGCTTTTGCCTCTCTGAAATGCACAGCATGCCAATAGAACAAGAGAGTGGTGTAATAACCGGCATATAATTAATAATTATCAATAACGAATGCATAATCAAGAGAGAACACCTCGTGCTGTGTTTAGGAAATGGCTGGGCCCCTCATGCACCTCTTTGGGCCACAGGGTTATTAAGAGCTATTTTTACTGAACAACTATTTTGGGAGCACCAGAGTCATAGGAAGGAGAAGGAATTTTTTTTTTAAATCTAAAAGGAGTCAATAGGAATTAATTGAAAACTTTTAAAACCTGGAAATATTTAGGTCAACTGCACAAACAAAGGCTTTAGCAGCAGAGAGAGTTCTGTGAGCAAACAGCAAACTCCAATAATACAAACGTCACCAACAGTAATAATAAAGAATAAACAAAATGCTTGTTGAATTAGCACAGAGGGAGAGTTCATTTGTCCTTGGGCTGGATGAGAGGAGGAACTTTTCCAAGGGTATTACTGTTCCAACACATCAGAGCAGCACACTGAGCCCCTCATCAAGATAAGGGTTGTTCTTGTGGCAGCTTTCTAGGATGGGATGTGAGAGTGCTGCGAGAGACACCCAGAGTAAGGAGCTTACAGTCAAAGCAGACAAGGGCTTCAGAGTAGGGGACTTGTCATCTCCGCTCAAGGTGACAGTGGTACCCAGTTCCTGACCCAGGAAAACATAAACCACACCATACTCCTCTTCCTGGGGATGTGCACAGCAACCCCCAGCATCATCCCAAGCTGGCACAGGAGCCACCCGTGTCTGCTGCAGCCCTGGTGAAGTGCTGGGTGCCTCATTTGCCCCGGGAAACGGCCTTGTGCCACCTTGACTCTGATGGTGACTGGAAATGGGCTGAAACAGGATGCTACAGGGCAATGGCAGAGGCATTTTAGCCCCAATAACGTGCAAATCCCTGCAGCAGAACTCACAGAGGTGGACTGGGACTTATTACACTCAATTTAGCACTTTCAGGGCTGCATTTAGTCTAAGAGCTGCCTCCAGAAATACCTCCAGAAAGCGGCAGTTGTCCCCAGAAAGAGTCTGCAGAAATACTTCAGGACTAGACACCAATTTTTGAGCATCACATTTAGGTCTGTTTAATCTCAGCCTTAAAATCCTTCCCTAGATGATTTTGGAGAAGTCACTTCATAGCCCCAGACCTCAGGACATCTCACTGAGGCTGATATTTCTAAATTTTGAAAGAGATAATAACCATTCCTGAATATTAACCACTGTGCAGCGGGGACTCTGATAAAGACGATTACAGAAATAAACCACTAGTTGATAACAAAATGCAAAAAAAAAGAAAAAGAAGTTATTATTCCCCCAGCATTATCTCTGTGCTCTGCACTAGTATATTTTAAGGCAATCTCAGCTGAAAAGATGAAGACATAGCCATCCTTATAAACAAGGATATTTCACTCAATAGATAGAAAGCTCTAAAGGGTTCCAGCTTTTCTGAAGCGCTGAGACACTGAAGACTGAAAGAGGTAGGGAGAATTAATTAGACTTCTGATATTATCCTGGTAAATAAAAGTAATAAGCAAAGGTCTGAAAAGGAAGACCTGATTCATATTCAAACATTTACAGAATAAACAGCTGCTGATTCTCCTATCTAGCCCAGTCCTTATCCTTTAAGGCTGCAATAAGTGACCTCTTAATCCCAGGCAAAAGACTGCATGAGCATCTGGAATTGAAAAAGAAAGCATATTTTCTTCACTATTCCAATTTCCACTGAATTTCAGTATAAAGTTGTTTGTGTCTCTTTTTTCTTTAATTTTTTCTTTTGGTTCCTCCAGCGATGAGCTTTTGATGATGAGATTTTGTGCATCTGAACACTTTTGCAGCCTTTTTTTTCTTTTCCCCTTCTCTAGGAGCACTGCAGTCCTTCAGCTGTGTTAAATCTCCATTGTACTGGCCATGCTCTTAAAGCACTTATAGCAATAATTTCTGGGCATGATGGACAGACTCAGCAATAACCTGATCCTGCAATGCACTGAATAAACCCTTTAGCATTTAGTACATGGACACTAATGTGCTGGGAAGTAATTGCTTAGAGGTTCCCAGCTTCAATATAATAATGCAGGGATTGCATTTATAAAGCGTACAGCAGAGGAAAAAGAATTATTATTGGCCAAACCTCCTCTCTCCCATTTTGATTAACACAGTAGGAGAGAGGCGCAGGTAAACTCGAGGTGATCCCAGGTTCCCACATCCCCCAAACACCAGGGGCTGTGTTTGTATGCTTAAAACGTGGAGAAATTCCACTGACATCAGCCCATTTACTCTGATTTTACACCAGCATTCCTGAGAGAAGGGCCTGGCCATTAATATCCTCCTTCACTACAGTAATGCTGAAACGAGTGAAAGATTAAAAAGCCAATGCTGGCTTGGCAAAAAAAAGTTAAAAAAAAGAGTAGCTTTACAGTAAATACATAAACATGCAGGCAGCAATTCCCCAGGTGAGCTCAGCTTAAAAAAAGCCCTGTGGAGTTAGCAGGAGAACGAACTGTGTAGAAGCACCAAAGTTTTGTATTTCCACTTATGTGAGTAATTACTCCAGCCCTCATCAACATTTCTCTGCCTAAATAGCATTTATAAATTAAAGATGCCTAAACTTTAAATGAAAACTAATTCAGGTATTTATCATTAAAAACTTTTTTTCCCTGGACACTTTGGGCTCATAAATGATTATTAAACAGTTTTGCTATATTTTTGCCATCACTTTTCCCCTTTCCTAAGCACTGCAGATGACTCCTTAACAGCACACAGAGTGGGACCACCTTCAGGATACAGAAATGCTGCTTAAAGACAATTTCCTTTTAAAATATTTGATTTTAGAGCTACTGAAAAAAATTATTCAGAGGGCCAAAATAAAATAAAAAGAACAGCTTTCCCAATCTATTATTAATACCAATAAATGGGAGCTGGCAGATTTAAAAGCCAAGATGTAATGCATTTTCCTGGGGCAGTGAGCCTTTAAACAAGTTCGAGTTATTGAGATTGTGTAGTAAAAACTGGTAAAACGAAATATCTTTTCAGATAGGATAATAAAGAGGGGGGTATATTAACATACCTTTCCTGGGAAGCAAGGGAACAGAGGTGCCATTGGGTGCTGTGCTTTATGGCCTCAGCTGGGGAAAGCTGGCGGGTGACTGCACAAATTCATCCTTTAAACTCCCTGGTGCAGCCTGGGAATTTTGTGACGGGAATGAGGGAGAGCCATGGCCCTTTTCCTGGAAGGTCTCTCTCTCAGGAGGCTTTTTCTCTAGTGCCTCCAAGTGGGATATTGCCTCTCCCTGGATGGTGGGCTCAGAGCCTTCTTTGGTGCTTCACCAGGGTTGCAGTGTGGTCTCAGTCCTTGCTGCTCAGAGAGGGATGAGAGCAGCACCTTGAAGGAATAGAGGGAATGCGGAACAAAAGGATACCTGAGCCAGGGATCCTGCTGGCCCCACCCTTCACAGAGCCATGGCCCTGCTCCTGTGCCCTGCTACAAAACAGGAGCTCAACCTGGTACTGTCTCTCCAGGGAAACTGAGGCAAAGGATCAGGGCACTGGGGCACACCAAAGACTTTGAATTAAACTCTTGTTAATCCAAAAGCTGTCAATGCAGCCAAGTGCTGGGGGAAGTTCTGCCAAACCTGCCCAAGGAACGACTGAAAGATGAAAGAGGATGATGTGGAGCCAGGGGACAAGATGCCAGCAGTGGGATGCGAAGGGACTGCTGGCAGTGGGGGAGCCCAGCTGTCAGTCACAGCAGCATGGCCTATTTGTCACTCAGTGTCTCTGCCCTGTCACACACTGAAATGCAAGTTTTCCATTTGCCAGTGTCCCCAAGTATCTTGGCAATTTCGTACTCTCAAGTGTGTTAGTTCAAACATAATTTATCTCTAAGAACATCTTTTATTTTAACTCCTGCAAACCCCATATCTTTGTGATTCTCACTCCAGTAAAGACTGCTGCAATCCACTTTCCTGCTGGCCTCACCAGGGAATCTAATTCAGATTTGTTTCAGCAGAGGACAAACAATCTCTTCTAGCTGAAGTGTCCACCTGAGAATGATTCTCCCCCTTCTTTGGCCTTGTATGAACCTGAGATCACCGGGTAAAGGGAGGTACTAAACTTAATCAGCTGAAGTTTGGCAAGAAGTGCCCACTACTACCCCTGTGAAAGTGAGATGCCTGCTCTGAAATGTGACTGTTTGGAGTACTTGTGAAAATATCACCTGTGATTGCACAGGGAGAATTCCTGTTGGCTCTGAGAAAATGAAATCCGTGCCTTTGACTTTAAAGAATTTTTTGGATAAATTTCCTCATTTATTAATTTCTATTATTATTAATTTATTTTAGTATCCTTTATAAAGTGGTGTCCTGCTGCACGCTTCTGCTCTAGTTTCACCTCCTCGTTGGGCAGATGCAGCACCACTGCACTTGGTGGTGCTCAAGGTAGACGGTCAGCTCAGCTGCAGCAGCTTCTTCAACTGGATCCAGGATGTGTAGTTTGCCACGAGCATCCTCCCTCTGCTTCCCGAGCTGCTCAGCTGCATGTTAAGAGCAAAACCAGCAATGATACATCTGCAACTGCTCGGGGAAAGAGCGTTTTAAACGTAAAGAAAGAGATTTAAGAAAGTGAAAAAAAATGAGCAAAGATAAGGCTGAGACAGTGCCAAAGAGATGGAATATACATCTCAGAGAAAATCTAAAAGCAGATCATTAGCCAAAAAATACTAGCTGTAAGCAATGGTTTGTAGTGCAGAAGGAATATTTACCCACCAAGGTTTTGATAGTCTTTCTATTTCTTTCTTTTTTCTTCCACCGAGGAGTAATTTTATTCAGAGGATGGAGGTAGGGGTTTGGAGGTGGTGGTGGTGGGATCTGGTGTCTGATCCTAATCCTGCCCCTGCTATGTGGGGCTTCCTGGCTCATTAATCCCACTGTGCCTCGGGGATTGGGGGCTGCTCTGCTGGGAGCTGCACACCCCCGAGGAAGGGAGTGCTTGAGCCAAAGGGTTTGTGTACACATGGGAAATAATTTGGATAACCAAAGACCAACTGTTTGGGGTCATACTCAAGGTCTCTTTGAGTATCTCCTCCCTAACAGTGGGTGCATTGAGCAGGGTGTTTACAGAGTGCTGCCACTACTGCCTCAGCCCGTCAGCTTCCATGGCTTCGCTGTTCAGGGGCCTCTTTGACCCAGAAAAAGGATTTTGTGTTAAAAAGCAAGAGATAGGCTGTGAATTTCAATTCTGTGGCATCTTTTCTTTTGCACTTGGCATGCCTTATCCCTGTTTAGTTTAGCTCACTTTCAAGCAGATTAAACTAAACTGGTACACAGCACTCTTATTATAGGATAAGTGCTCACAGAGCTATTCAGGAATAATTATTCTGATTTAAACATTTCTGAATAATTCTATGCAAAGGCAAGTCCTGAACAGAGAGACAGCGGGTGGATGTGACATACAGATGGGGGAGCACAAGGAGCTGTAATACAGCGTACGAGTGTTCGTGCTGGAGTCCGTCTTCTAAATGTTAACACATCCAGTCAGGACCACAAACGCTCCAGGTGATCAATATAGCCAATGAAAACTGAGGTGATCATGGTGAAGTCTGACCATTCAATATGCCCAGCTAACTCTTCCTGAATGAGGCACAGAGCAAATACTCCCCTAAAATAATTTAGCAGATAGGTTTGAATAATGAACACAATCCAGAAAAATCGCCATCTGCTTATGGACAATTTGCAAACAGAAAGAAGCAACAGCCTTCTTTTAATGAGTGATCCATTATGAATTATTCACACAGCTCTAATTAATGTTAAGATTCCTAATTTTTCCAGGCAGCCTTACTGTAAGGATACTTTATGATTCCTTTGTATTTTCCACCTCCTCTAAGTTCTTCCAGACATTCATGAAGAAACCCCCATCAGCCTCCTTTGGAGGCATCTTCATTTGGCAGGGGATGAAATGAAGACACAGCAAAAAAGTTGGTGTTTTTCACCTTCCACTCCTTCATAGCAAAGTGCACATCAGCCTCTGCCATTGTCATTTGTGATAACTTGGGCCCTGTTTTTACACGGATGCAAAACAGCTCTGCAGGTGATTTAGAGTATGCTCGAGTGTCACAGGGATGTGAAATTTGTCCTTCATATCTCATTTGGGCATGGATGTCTTTAGCTGCAATGGCAAAATGACCACTGTAATGCTTAAAGTCCAAATTTTCAATGATATCTTGGTACTGGAAAACACAAAATATGTGTCCAAATGGCCACGGCAATATAACGCACTAATAGAGTTGAAAATAAATTCAAGGAAAAATAGAATTTTTCCAATTTTTATGTACACAAAAGAAGCGTATCCACCTATATTCTTTTTACCACTGCTTTCCTGTAAACATAGAAGTCTCAGTGTGTAACAAATTCTCTCTTTTTGCAAATATTTAACTAAAGCAGTGATAGCTTTTTAGTGACAGTATTCCCAACAATAGGAGCTGCACATTTTTTGTCTGGAATTACAGTGAGAGTTGTGAGTCAGCATTATCCACTTATTATGGTGGGAGGATGGCTCCTACATTGCTCTTTGAGCACAGAGATTTACTCCACAGCCAAAATCAAATATGTAGAGAACACTGAGGTTAAAGACAGCCTTAATTCTGGCTTTATGGAAATTAAATGTTAGGGGTTTTCATGACAGACAAGCTGGGCTAAAAATGAATCCTCATTAACAGAATGCTGTGATATATGGTTACATCTTCCTTGTTGGCCAGAATGTACCATCTCTGAATTTAGCTTAACAATTTCATATGGCATTTTCCTGCTCCCTCCTCCTCCTTCACAGTTCAAGCATAGGAATAGCTCTTACAGAAGGACAGAAGTAATTTTTCATTAAAGTATCATAGTTTAGGGAAAAAACCCAACCCGATTCATCTCCTCTCCCTGCATGTCATTTAACACACTCAGCATGCAACATCTCAGGTGCCTCACAGGTGACATCCTCAGCCATCTTCAGAATCAATTTTGCTGCTTTCCCCATCTCTCAGGATCCTGACTTGCCAGCACTTCCCTCCTGCCTTCTCATTTCCAAATCAAACACATCTTTATTAACCTCTGACTTTCCAGAGTTAAGCCTGAGGTTTCCCTGGGGAAATAAAAATCAAAGCCATGCCATTATTGAAGAAATATATACAGCTGGTTAAAAGGAAGGCACAATCCTGGAGAAAACCAAGGAGAAAAGGTCAGAAAACTTTAAAGCCTGGGTGTGCACAGAGTCACAGTGTACCTGAGGTAACAGCCTTATTACACACGGCTGTCTGACAGGGAAGTGGAGGTGATTAATTCTGTGAGATAGGATGGAACCTGAAGGTTATGATTTGTAACTATCAAACACCAATCCATGTAAAACTTTATTTGGAAACAATATTTTTTACCTCTTGGCAAATCTGGGGCTTTATCCTTACTGGGGACCTTCAGTACAGTTGTGATGCAGCTGCGTGAACAGTACCAATTAAATAACAAAAGGCTTCCCAGAAGAGACAGTGTTTAGAAACCCAAAACAATTTTTCCCTGGGCTACTGAGGCATAGTCATCAGGAGATTGCATTCCAACCTTACCTGGAACTTGAAATTATATTGAACCACTGCCCTTGCCCCCAGACTTAGAAAAAGTACAGGGCAGAATGTAGCTGTCAAGGATGGAAACTATTTCATATTGTCATCATCTTCATGGATACTTGGTATCGTGTATGAAATTTAGGCAAGACAACAGCTGTGCAGCTGCTGCTGCCTTTGCATCATGCTGGGATTTTTAGGTGAATGTGGAGAGCCTCCATCCCTCATCTCTAACTCTGGAGTTACGCACACATCTGTTACAGTCCAATTTTTGATTGGCAATGCCTCTGCCTGAATTAAAGTGCAAACGAGACCATATGCCAAAGTCAATAGTATCGATTTTATTTGATAGTAAATACGAGAGAGAGAGAGAGAGGGGAAGAGAAAGAAATAGAAAAGAGGTGGGGTGGACAAAAAGAGAGTGACAGAGACATACTAAAGAGAATATCACCATTCTGTGGATCCCACCGGCGTCCTGATGATCCTCTCCAGCTGGTATTCTTAGTGGTGAGGGTCCCCCGAAAAGCATAGAATCCAATGGATTAATATACCCTCAGGCCAGGCGGGAATGCCCAGGTACCGCCGGGGGCAGTTTGACACAGTCTCTTGCAGCAGGCTCTGGGTCTGTTGCATCACTTTGTGTCATGTGCAATGCTGTAGTGCAAGGCCTCAGGAATGAGCCTGGGGAGCACTTCGGGGGGTCTTTGATGGATTATGGCACCCCCTCAGCTGCCTCTCACGTGAATGTCCCGTGGATGTGGCCTGTGGGGTTGGGGGTTCCACAGCTGGGCCAGTTTGTGTAAGGGAGGATGGGTGTTCAGTGCCTCTGACCAGAGGTTA